>JABCMI010000159.1:137429-201437 GCA_026261945.1 Hirschfeldia incana | reverse complement strand
ATTATTTAAAATATCTATTAAACTTTATTAGATTATTATTATGATGATATGTTTTACATGTGTAATAACAAAAATTATATCTTCTGATTAATTAAATATTTCAAACTAATTAGATAACTTAGATTGATTTTTTTTTAATTGTTAAAAATTGAATTAGTTAGATATATATTAGTCCGCACAAGTGTGCGGGCCACCATCTAGTTATAAATATAAAGATTAATTTATCAATATTTTCAAATATTTATCAAATAAATTCACCATGCGGAAAGTGCAGGTCTTATCCTAGTTTTTCTGTAAGATTCAAGGTCCATGATCTCCAAATTCATTCAAAGTGATCTAAATTTGTAAAAACTCTAAAAGCAACTTGAAAACATATATGAAAACCTATAAAATAGGACTTATATCATGATCAAAATCTATAAAAACTATGATATATCACTTCTTCAAAACGAAAGCATTATTTCAGCATAATGGCAACACAAATCAGCAAAACTTAGGTCTTTATCATGGAAGCTACATCCTAATCGAATATACAACCACAAACAAACCCATAGGGCTGTTGAGCAGTTTATTTCCAGACTCGCAATATCAAACATTACCAATGTCACTAACGCTATTACATAAACCAGCAGTTAGTGACATAGAGAGATAAAAAAACCATATATGACCTGCTTCAGTATATTCGGTAAACTCCGGTGACTTAGTACTAATCCTCCTTGGTGGCCCTAGGAATATTATTCAGAATATTAGATTTGAGTACTTCAAGTAACTTGTTCTTCTTTTCTGATACCTTCCTAATGAAATTGTCAATAACATCTTGAAATTGCAGGTATAAAACTGGAATCATCATCGAGCAGACGAAGCCTGGAAAGTGCATGTATTGAAACAATATTAATAAATAAAAGAGAGAAAATGAGATGACAGGTTGTCCGGTCATTTTGACATTTTCTTACATATATAAAAAATTGTGAAGAGATTGATGTAGCTCCCAACATTGTCTACAATGGCCACATAAAGTATGGCCTGCATATATTGGAAGTTCATAAATGAACAAATGCGTCTTGTATGTAAACTATAAAATTAGAATCGTAACGAACATTCACCAAGAGAAAGGTTTTGATTTCTTCCCCATATGAAATTTCGTAGAGCATCAAGAAAAGGCCTTCGATCTTTGAAAATAAGACTCTAACTGGAGAATTTTCTAGTTTGATTTCTTCAGGAGTGGGAGGTCTCCTATTCGAGATATCACATCATTCATATGATCATATCGTTAAGCTTATAGTGTCATTTATTATTAGAAGGACTAGATCAGATCACCTATATTATTAAAGAAGAAGAGGGTGTGTGTGTGTGCGCGCGCGCGTGTAAGTACCTGGTGAAAATGAGTTGTCCAAACTTGACCCAGAGGAAGAGAAGAAGCATCAAGACTAATAGGATTGAACATAGAAAAGGTACAAATCGAATCTCCATGATCTCCAAAAGGAACCAGATAAATGTAGCCATTACAAGTGTGATGCCTGATTTTATCTTGTTTTTCCACACACATAAATCCGCCACTGCAACAACATTCCAAATGCGGTTAATCGAAAGTAAGAAATCAAATTATATTCTCCCTAAAATCAATGTCAGGTGTTACTTATATTTGTAACATTTTTTAAACTGGGACAGTTCAATTCATTCGAAGTTCTAGTACGTAGAGGATAAGAAATTATCTATGAATTAAGAACATGCTAAGTTATGATGTCACCTGCTCCTTTGCCAAGCATTTGATTCATGAGAGACATTGCTTTTTGTTGTGATTTTGATATTAAGCAGACCTGCAATCCCAGTAAACATATTCATTGAGGTTTATATAAGAGAGATTGCCATTTAATCTCTCATGCATGTCAGCTTTCTTTGGCATGCTTTTAAATCTTAATTAAACTATTATCTATCTTATTAAAACAGAAACATTGCAACATTCTCTAGGTGGATTTTAAAGGTGGACCTAATCTATCTTAAATATAAATAAAGGATACTACCCATTATTAATCTATACCATGACATTATTTATTATACATCTTTTTAAACCAGCATATAATGATCCTATATTTATGCAAAGATTTAAAAAAGACACGTAGTGTTGTAATATAGATTGTTCGAGACAATATAGGCACGTTAACTAAATAAATATTGCAACTCCACTAAATAAATATTACACTATTATAAAAACAACCCATTATAAGCATATGGTATCTTTCTATAGTCGAATAACGCTAAAATGTGGATTACTCATACGACCTATATATATAATTGTCATTCACTATGTCAGCCGTATGACCTAACTATATAATTCTCATTCACTAAGTCGACATCCCTAATTACTTCTCAACTTCACTTAGCAAAAAAATCAGTAGATATATTGAAAATAACCATAGACGATTAAGTAAAAGAATAAAATGTATTACAAATAATGTTTGCTAATAACCATAATCATTATCTTTCGTGTCTCATATATACAACACTTTAATACGTTTCGAATGTCTTTTCATAATCATTATATCATTCAACCGATTAATTAATCTTTACTTTTTGACATCACCAATATACCAATCTACAAAAATTGACTATACTTCCGTTACCAAACAAACTATATTATATATTCTTCATTTATGTCAATTGGTTGCAGACAATTTGTTAACCTACATCAATACTTCTATCGAATTAATAATTCGATACTATCAATATTGTTAATCAATGCTTTTTCAATACTATAGAATTGCCATACTCTACACTGCCATCTATATTCATTGTACCACAAACTCTACACTTTCGTACCTAGCCCTGGGCATTCGGATTTTCGGTTCGGATCTGTTTATTCGATTTTTTGGTTATTCGAGTTGAGATGTTTAGGAACCTTTTAGGAACCGGACAGTTTTCGGATCAGTTCGGTTTGGATAATATCGGGTTCGGGTTGGGTTTCTATTTTTATATTACCCGAAGTGGAACAGTATTACAAATAATTCGGATTTGGTTCGGATTTAAAGCTCAAAAAAACAAAAAAGAACGAATCTTGCCTTGTGCAAACAAGGAATCGTCAAAAAAAACCTCCATGGCCAGGAGATATCAAGAGATGCATGTTAAGGTTAAACCAAGAACAAGGATAAGAATCGGAAAAAGGATGATCAAAGAAGAGGAATCACCTTAAACCTTTAGAAAGAAGACAATGGAGGTGAGGAAACAGACAAGATAGGCAGAGAGAAAAGGAGAGTATAAGAGAGAGATGATAATATTCGTTGTATTCATGCTTTAGCCGACAAAGGCGTTAAATAGAGTACGTACAAAGATAAACCAGCACAGCTGGGAGTTAACCAACTAACTCAATTAAAGTAAACCAGGTAACATAAACCGGTGAACAAGTATTTAAATAGAGATAAGGATAGTGAGAGAGTAGTCCTCTGCAACAGACTGTAACAGTACTCCCCTGTTGAGAAAATCTTTGTCCTCAAAGATTAAAGTTCGGATACTTGTTGATGAAGTCCTGGTAAAATTCCCATGTGGCCTTCTCAGGAGCTTCCCCTTTCCACTGAACCAGTAACTTCGTGACTGCCTTATTCTGACGCTTGATCATTTTCTTTTCCAACACTGCTTCTGGTTCCTTGTCACTACCCGCATCAAACAGGTATTGAGGTAGAGAGGTTGTCGTTGATGGTGGGTTTGGGCATAGCTTCAGCTGACTGACATGGAACACGTTGTGGATAGCAGCCCCCGGAGGAAGATCAAGCTTGTAGGCTACGTTTCCCACTCTGTCACTTACCATGAAGGGACCATAAAAGCGTGGTGATAGCTTATGTGGAACTCTTCTGTTCTTCATGGAGTGTTGGCGGTAAGGCTGCAGTTTGAGATACACAGAGTCCCCCACCTTGAACTCTCTAGCAGAACGATGAGAGTCCGCACTCTGCTTCATTCTATTCTGTGCCCGAGAGAGATGAAATTTCAACATTGAAATCATCTCCTCACGTTTCTGCAGGCTGCGGTCGATTGCAACAGAAGAGCTCTCTCCTGGGAGGTAGGGTAAGTGTAGAGGGGGTGGTTGACCAAAGATTACCTCGTAAGGGGTTGTGCCTGTTGCGGAGCGGTAGGTAGAGTTGTACCACCATTCTGCTAGAGGTAACCATTTAGCCCAAGTATGAGGAGCGTCTGATGTCATACAACGTAGGTATGTCTCGAGTGTCTTATTGGTGGCCTTTGTTTGCCCATCGGTTTGTGGGTGGTAGGCAGTAGAGAACCTCAAGTCTACACCATGAACTCTGAACATTTCCTTCCATATATCACTCAGAAAGGTAGGATCACGGTCACTTATAATGTTCTGAGGCATACCATGTAGCTTGAAGACGTTATCAAGGTATAGTTGAGCGACATCTGCTGCTGTATATGGGTGAGACAGAGCCAAGAAATGTGCGTTCTTGCTGAGTCGATCCACCAGTACCAGTATACAATGCTTGCCTGATGATGGGGGTAGACCCTCGACGAAGTCCATGCTAACTGATTCCCAAACTCCACTTGGTATTGGTAAGGGTTGCAGAAGACCAGGTTGAGCAGCTAGATCATATTTACTCTTCTGGCAAACAGAGCAGTTCCTGATGTAGTGCTGGACTTCTACTATCATTTTAGGCCAGGAGAACAAGGCCTTAACACGATGTAGAGTAGCGTCACGACCGGAGTGACCCCCTATTGCAGAATCATGCAACCATTTCAGAATCACGAGCTTCACTTCTGCACTGTTACCTACCACTAGCTTTCCTCTACGACGCAACTCATTGTTGTCGAAAGATTACTGTGGGTGAGAGCTGCTATCAGACTCGAGTTCAGTGATAACCTTACGTAGATGAGGATCTGATTGCCACAACAGTTGAATCTTATCATAGAGCTCGTGATCTGACTGAGATAAGGTCATTTGTAGCAGCTGGGAACCACTAACCCTTGATAGAGCGTCTGCAGCGTGATTCTCCTTGCCTTGCTTGTATTGGATTTCAAAGTCATACCCCATAAGCTTTGATAGCCATAGCTGCTGGAAAGGAGTGGTAATCTTCTGTTCCATCAGGTATTTAAGACTTTTTTGATCAGTTTTTATGATAAAGGGTCGGTGTGCTAGGTAGGCGCTCCATGACTGAACCGCATACACTACTGCCATGAGCTCCTTCTCATAAGCTGACAGAGCTTGGTGTCGTGGGCCTAAGGCTCTGCTGATGAAACAAATTGGGTGGTGATCTTGCATCAGCATCGCGCCTATACCCACGTTCGAAGCATCAGTCTCAACTACAAACGTCTTGTTGAAGTCAGGGAGAGCAAGTACAGGGGTTGATGATAAGGCTAGCTTTAGGGTATTGAAGGCATTCATTGCTTCTTCTGACCAACAAAAACCCTCCTTTTTCAGCAGAGTCGAGAGAGGTCTAGCGATGATGCTGTACTCTCTGACGAAACGCCTGTAGTAGTTCGCAAGGCCTAAGAAGCTGCGGAGTTCTCTCTGGTTGAGCGGTGTTGACCATTTAACAATAGCTTCTACCTTCTTAGGATCAGTACTAACTCCTTCAGCTGATATATAGTGGCCCAGGTACTCTATCCGTATAGCTCCAAATGTACATTTGGAAGGCTTGAGGTATAGCTGCTGTTCCCTTAGTATTGAGAAAACTATCTCCAGATGCTTGAGGTGATCTTCCCATGTGGCGCTGTAGACCAAGATATCATCGAAGAAAACCAACAGGAATTTTCTAGCGATGTCTTGGAAGACATGGTTCATCAGTCCTTGAAAAGTGCACGGAGCATTCGTCAAGCCAAAGGGCATGACCAGGTATTCAAAGTGTCCAGCGTGTGTCTTAAAGGCGGTTTTGTACACATCATCAGGATGGACTCGCAACTGATGAAACCCGGCTCGAAGATCAAGTTTAGAGAAGTACTTGGCGCCACTTAACTCATCCAGGAGATCATCTAGCAAAGGAATAGGGTATTTATCCTTCACTGTCTGCTTGTTAAGCCCTCTGTAGTCAACGCAAAGTCTCCATGTGCCGTCCTTCTTCTTCACGAGCACTATCGGAGATGCGTAGGGGCTGGAGCTTCCTTGGATGATACCCTGAGTAAGCATTTCCTTCACCATTTTATCGACTACATCCTTCTGTAGTGTTGAGTGTCTGTAAGGTCGCTGGTTCACTGGGTCAGCTCCTTGCACGAGGGGTATTTTATGATCAAATTCCTCACGGAATGGTGGCAGATCAGAGGGCTCTGCAAAGACGTCAGCGAAGTGTTCCAGTAGCGGAGCTAGCTTTGCGTCTCGTGAGCTTTCAACATCATCGGCTGAGATGTAAGAAAGCATTGTTTGTTCCGATGGGGAGGAGGTGACCTCTCTTACTTGCAGCAGAGCAATCTGAGGACCTTGGAGTAGTAGCTTGTTTAAGCTCCCTCCTTTGATGACTTTACATCCCGACTTAGTGACACCCTTGAGTCGGTAGTGTGTTTCTTGTAGCTTAAACTCCATGGTGAGTTCGAAGAAGTCTCATAGTATGGGTCCCAAAGTGGATAACCACTGAACTCCCAGTACTAAGTCACAGCAATCCAGAGGCAGGGTTCTGACTTCAGTGTGAAAGTCGTAGCCTTGAACTGACCATCTGAAGTTGCTGGATTTGAAACTAGCTATCAAGTCTCCACCGGCTACTGTCATGGGATTGATAGGCATAAGAGGACATCCTATCTCCTGAGCTTTCTTGAGATCCAAGAAGTTATGAGTGCTTCCAGGGTCGATAAGGATGTGTATCTGTTGTTTCTTCTCCCCGTAGTACCCAACAACTCTCATACAGTTAAAGCTAGCTGAACCGTTTAAAGCGTTGATGGATATAGTCGGTGTTTTATCAGAGGTTTCGGGGGTGGTTTCTTCTTCTAAGTTGAGTAGCTCTTCTTCATCACCTGACTCTGTTTCGTCTCCCTCCATTAAAAAGACATGACCTTTCTTATGTTTGAGATGGTGACCTGGTGTGTAGACTTCATCACAGAACATACATAGTCCTTTGTTCCTTCTCTCTTGCATCTCCTCATAAGAATACTTTTTGTGGGGTTTATCAGCGAGTCCTTTTGGGGTAAAGGAGGGTTTGGTTTGTGGGGTGAGGGAAGGGCTTGAGGGTTTGTTGTAAGAGGGTTGGTTTGTGTTTGGTTTTGGGAATGGGTTGAAAGGGGTTCGTGGCTGTTTTGTGGGGGTACACGCTAGAGCAGATTCGTGTAACATAGCAATACGAGCTGCTTCAGTTGCTGTTTGAACACTGAACTGTCTGACGTGAAGGGCAAGGTGTTGGTTTAGGTTGGTCAGGAAGATGCTTAGCGCATGTGCTGTAGGTAGAGAGAGTCGAGATAACGCGCAATCGAACTTGTCATGAAACACCTCTACAGAGTCGCTACCTTGTTTCAAGTTCACCAGTTCCGATAATGGATCATCGTATAAGGTGACAAATCTCGCTGAGACTGCTACGACATACTCTGGCCAAGAAGGGTAAATTCCGTAGTGCTCACTTATGTAGTTTCGATGCCACTGCAGAGCTTTTCCTCTCATGTGTAAGGAGGCGAGTCGTACCTTTAGCTCCATGTGCGGTGTTATCCACCATAAAGAACTGCTCGCAAGAGAAGATCCAGTCTCGTAGTAAGGTACCGTCGAAGAGGGGAAACCCGATCTTTGTTAGCCTTCCAGACAAGCTGTTAGGTAGCAAAGGTTCGTGATTATCCTCCACGTGTCCTTTTCCTTTCGACAAATAGTCGTACCTCTGTGGATCTGGTGGGTTTGGGGGTTCTGGTGGGCGGTACAGACCCGGTGTGGGTAAGATCCCGGAGGAGGTTGAGATTCCTAGTGCTACTGAGTAAGGCGTCGTCGAGTAAGGGGTCGCTGACGTCTCAGGATGTTGTTGCGGCACAGGTCCACCCGCAAAACATTTCAACAGGGTCGCCTCAAGGCTACTCATACGCACGTCTAGGTTTGTCTCCAACCCTTTAAACCGAGCATCAAGTTCCGAACGGAGGCTGTTGATGACGCCGTCGGTTCTCTGGGATTGTTCGTCGGTTTGTTTCGACTGTGCTTCGCGTAGCTCTTCGATTTGCTTGCCAAGCTCCGAAATCGTGTGCTGTCTAGTCTCCATGATCGTTCTGCTCTGATACCAATGTTAAGGTTAAACCAAGAACAAGGATAAGAATCGGAAAAAGGATGATCAAAGAAGAGGAATCACCTTAAACCTTTAGAAAGAAGACAATGGAGGTGAGGAAACAGACAAGATAGGCAGAGAGAAAAGGAGAGTATAAGAGAGAGATGATAATATTCGTTGTATTCATGCTTTAGCCGACAAAGGCGTTAAATAGAGTACGTACAAAGATAAACCAGCACAGCTGGGAGTTAACCAACTAACTCAATTAAAGTAAACCGGGTAACATAAACCGGTGAACAAGTATTTAAATAGAGATAAGGATAGTGAGAGAGTAGTCCTCTGCAACAGACTGTAACAATGCATGCGTATTATACATTCAGAGTTGATGACATGATATATAATCATTGGGTTATACTTTTGGTGGTTCATGTCGTACAGACAATTGCTACTCATCTTCTTTATTCTAAAAGCTATCCTTCAAGAGTATGTGGTCTTGATGATTAAGAATAAAATACAGAGGAGTGAAGGGGGAAGGGTACGATTTGAAGCAAAGTGTCTGAAGGATTTCAACAACAAAATGATTTGAAGTTATCGGTCTATTGGTCTCAAAGCAAAAGAATATCAACGCCAAGCACTATTGATGAAGCAAAAAAGCTATTGGTCAAGAATCCTTGCCGATTAAAACAGCAAACACTTGTGATATTACGGGCGAATGCAATGAAGAATAGACTTTCATCAAACCAGGATTTTCTTGTTGGGCTTGAAATGTTGTGAAAGGATCAAACGAGCTTGCTTTCCGTTGAACCTACTTGTAGACCAGAGGTTCTGAGTCGGGTATTAGCGAATCACAACAAGTGGGATTAACTTTGACAGCGTGATCACTTTGTTGGATTCAAGTGTACTATTTCCTAAAGAACCAATAAAGCGTAGAAATTTTTTTATCAATTGCTAAAATCCAAACACAATAGCAGAGAAAGCTCCGAGTGTCTTTTTTAACATAACCGAAAATATCAAAATCCAAAAAGGAAACACTTGGTGAAGACAAGTTCATAGATAGTACGACAGACTTTGGAAAAGAAGAGGGAGGACATCTCTAATTCATCCTCCTGATAAGCTCATTAATGAAGTTTTCACGGTTTCCAGCATCACCACCTTCAACGTAGTGATTCCTCTTTTTCTTAAGACCTCCGAGTGGTGCCTTGAGCTGGAATGGCCACAGGAAGTTGTTGGCTTCCTTGAAATGAGGTCCAACTGTTAGAATCTCGTGAATCAAATCCTCAGTGCAGATGATCCCATGTTTGCCTAGAGCCTGAACAAGAAACAAACATCACTTTACTTAACACCAGAATAACAACATTCAAAGAAGCTAGGAGGACAAAAAGAGAAAGATTTGGAACCTGCTCAACGATGGAGTTATCAGTCAAAGCCACCCTCTGGTGGTTAAGCTTTCCGTATCCTCTCTTGTAGATCAATTCCTTAACACTCTTCAAGTTAGGGAATCTGAATTAAACGAGAGAAAGGGTCACTAACTCTGTCACCAAAAGTTCAAAAAAGGATAAGATGTATATATACCCGTAGGTCACATAGGGCTCAACACGACGAAGCATGTTCATTGTAGCCTTGTTGACTTTCAGAAATACACCGTTGAAGATCTGCATTTACATATGCAATTATTTCAGCGAAATGGTAACACAAATACAGAAAGGCCCAAGGTCTTTTTCATGGAAACTAACATCAGAATTGTCTATACAACAGCAAAGAATATAAAGCACAATAATCTAAGATCTAACAACGATAAAATGGTATAATTCAAAAAGGAGACAAACCTGTCTGAGACGCAAGAGCTGAAGAATCTTCTTAGTCTTTGGGTCAATAGCATTAATACTGAAATATTCATTCAAAGGTAACTAAAATAAGAAAACCAAACATTTAATCATCAGTCACTAACGAAATGCTAAATCTCAAACACAACATTACCCACGAATACGGATGATGAACAAGAGTTTAGCTTCGGGGTCAACATAGAAACCACCTTTAAGTTTGGCCTCACGTTTCAACGAGATCAACTCCTTCTCCTATACAGAGAATAACAATGTTCGTTTACTTACAAAGAACCAAACCAAAGCTAGCACGATAGATATCAGAGACGAAGAAAAATGTTTACTTTCTCGGCGTATTCCTTGGCGTACTGCTCAGCTCTTTTGTAGATAAGCTTCCTGTTAGCGGCGTTCGTCTTCTTGGCAGCTTCAGCGGTTTGTTTCTTCGCGAGAGCCCACTCCTCCTCTCTCTTCCTCTTCTTCAGCACTGACTCTGGAACTACAACCTTTGATTCTGCCATTTTCCGGATTCTTGCAGATCAAACAAAGAGAGAGATGGATTCCAGTGCGGCTACGAGGTATATATGCCAGCACACTCAAAACTAGGGTTAAGAAGAAACTTAATCGGGCTCATAAACCCATCTTGTATTTTATATTCGGCCCAATGTCCTAATCGTGCATTCAAAATATGTATAGATAAAAATGGCCATGAATATTTCTTTTCATAATAATACTTCAATTAAATTTCGTTAAACAATTTAACACTCAAATTTCTTATTATCCAGTATAATACTTAAACCAGTAATATTTAATTTTAATACACTAATTTTTAAAATAACTTACATTTTAATACTCATATTATGTTTAGTTTGATCAAAAATCTTGAAAAAACAAAAACTAAAAAATATTTTCAATTCAAAACAAATCCTAAAAATTTATGATTTTTTTTTGAGTTTAAAGAATAAGAGAAACTAAATTATGTATAAACTTATACTTTTAATTTTTATTTTTATTTTCACAATAAATTTAATATATATTCTGAAATTTAATCTAACTTAGTTATTTTTCATTTACAATTATTTTTCTCTAAATTTTAAAATTTCTTCCAAAATAAATTTATTTTCGTTCCTAAATTTACAGTAAAAATAGAATTTGCAATAAGCTTTACAACCTTCGACTTTGCCATTTGTAGTTCATGCATATCAATTAAGAAATTGATTACCAAAAGTGTGAAGTTTCCACAAGGAACACATCAATTTATTTTTCTTAGTTTGGTTGGCAGTGAGGAATAGATTATCACTCGGGAATGTATGCAATCTTGGGGATTCAGCAGTGATGTGTTCTTTGCAAAGAGAGAGATATGAGGCAAGCAACCATTTACTTTTGCTTGTCCTTACACTTAAACAGTTTGGGAAGGACTAGCAGGTGGGTTGGGAGGCTGCAAGATCACTCTTGACTGGACTGATACACTGAATTTTGTTAGCAATGAGATACTCAGCGCACTAGATCGTAGTCTTTTGCGAATGGTGTTTAAGAGTTGTTTGTATCATATGTAGAAGGAGTAGAACATGAGAAGGCATCAATCTGGTAGTCACACAGTGGAACAAGAAATTTGCCTTATTGATAAGTCGATGCGCAACAGGATCATATCTTTTCGATACAAGGCATGGCAGAAATACAAACACATAATGAGAAGATGGTTTGAAGTTTCAGCATAAGGATAATTTCAAGACAGATCTTGCTCCATTATTTTAGTTTCTTATACTATGTTCTTTATGTAAATGCCAATTATTTTAAAAAAAAAATCAATAAATTTTACATTTTATTAAAAAAGAAACTCATTACCTTCCGCATAAGAAAAACTAAGTTCTGTAGAGATCATTGATGACTTATATCAAGCTTAGATCAAACAGTGGATTTCAAAAGAGACTAAGTACACTGCAGCGACGGTAGAGTATGTGTATGAGTCTAACTCAAATTAGGGTTGAGCAATATATTAATGAGCCACATAGCTCCTTTTATTATTTCACATAGGTCCATTAAGTGTTTAGTGCAGTGTTAAGTCATATGGTAAAAGACCATAAATTTATCTGTGGCATGTCTAATTATACAAATTGATTAATAGCTATGCCTCACCATTTCACAAGACAGATCTTGCTCCATTATTTTAGTTTCTTATACTATGTTCTTTATGTAAATGCCAATTATTTAAAAAAAAAATCAATAAATTTTACATTTTATTAAAAAAGAAACTGATTACCTTCCGCATAAGAAAAACTAAGTTTTGTAGAGATCATTGATGACTTATATCGAGCTTAGATCAAACAGTGGATTTCAAAAGAGACCAAGTACACTGCAGCGACGGTAGAGTATGTGTATGAGTCTAACTCAAATTAGGGTTGAGCAATATCTTAATGAGCCACATAGCTCCTTTTATTATTTCACATAGGTCCATTAAGTGTTTAGTGCAGTGTTAAGTCATATGGTAAAAGACCATAAATTTATCTGTGCCATGTCTAATTATACAAATTGATTAATGGCTATGCCTCACCATTTCATAAACTCATTTTGATGTATACTTGGAAGTGGAGGCCCGAGGTTTTGAACTGAACCAACTGATTCTGAATCAACTGGTATAATTATAAAATTATTTATCGCAGTTTTCAGATTGGAAAAAAAAAGATGGATAATTTGAAAAGTATCATAGGAAATAAACAAAATAGAAATGTGTATTTAATTTAAAACTTACAAAACAAAGGTTTGGTACAACACAATGTTTCAGTTTTAAATTTAGTAAGTTCGATACATATTCTAATTGATTTAGCTTGAAAACCCACATTTGAAATGGAGATAAACATTTGACCAAAACATGTACATATATGTATATTATTGTTTGTGAAACCAAAATAACCATGTTGTGCAGTGTACCAAAACAAGCATGTTGATATTATCAACATTCAGGTCTCCTTCCTGGCTTTATTTCCGACCGATTTCTGTGGAGCTAGCTAGCGTGTTTGGTTTCAATGTCTTCTCACATTTGCATAGTTTCTGATTACCTCAATATTTTGCATCGGCACATACATGCATAAAGATTGGTGATACCACTCAAATTATCCTAAGGAGTGAATTACTCTCATCAAAAGAGGTTCAGTCGTAGTACTTAGGGATCAAATCCACAAGGAGCTAGGGAACTATTAAATCTAGACTCTTATTAATTCTAAGGTTTTGGTTTTGGAAATGTTTTAATGTAAATAGCAATCCTAATGAGCAAGGCTATTGCTCGTCTAACAAGATAATTTGAGATTTGTTACTTATTAGAAAGAGTATTAGACACAAGGTTACGATTCAGGTGTTGGAGATTATAAATCCTATAGATGCTTAACAGTGGCTTGCATGATAAGGTAGAGCTCAATCGCTTAACTCAGTGATCTGCCTCTCGCATTATTTCACTGGTTAACTAACTAGAATCTCATGTCTCAACTCTCGTTTATTGACACAAGAAAGCGTCGATCGATGATCACAGATGGATATCGATCGATACACCTTTCATGATATTGATCGACAGTCGATGGACTACATCAATCGTTACGCTTCTAGTTAGGCCTAGGCACGGGTTTGATAAATCTCGCTGCTTTCCTAGATCAGCTCTCGCTCCACTCTAGTACTAACAGCTCGATAGGTTTAGGTTTCGGGATTGGATGCTTAAGGATGCTTCATACTTGCAATTTCTAGATTCATGTCCTAGTTAGCAAGGCTAAAACAAGCATTAGAAATAACCTAGCGATTCATATCACAACCTAGCAGATCTATAGTTTGGGCTAATCCCTCTAACCTATTTGAACCATGGATCTAATAAAAGAACTACTCAGACATAGCTAAACAATTCATAACAGAAATCAAATAAGAAACTGCATAAATAGAGGTAGAGAACAAAGTGTGAAGAACAAAAGTTTGAAAAATCTCTTCTGCCGTAAAACACAATTGGCAGTATTAAGTATAACTCTACTAGGTTATAAACTCATCAGGGGTAATCTCGTAATTTGGTGATTCCTTGGGTTTAGCATCAACTGGTTTAGAGTCTCTTCATATCGCGTCTGGACATCGATCAATGGTACATGATGTACATCGATCGATACTAATCTTCATTCGTCGAGGCATCTCTTCAGCATCGATCAACGTCACTGGATGTGCATCGCTCGATATCTTCCACTCCGTATCGACCTCAAATAACCAGCTCGGATGAAATGTCTTTTAAGCTCCTAAATGCTCCATAAGCATCATTTTACTCCTAGCAACTCCTGAACCTGAAAACATACCTAATAGAGTAGAATACATAATAGTGATAGTATAAAAGCATATATATATATATATATATATATATATATATATATATATATATATATATATATATATATATATATATATATATATATATATATCTTGGATGAAAACGGATCAAATCCAAGGTATATCAATTGGTATGATGCTTACTTTCTTTTTGTCATCCTTGACACAAGTTGTTTACTTCATGATATTGTTCCTTATTTGTATGCTTTTTTGTCCTTAAGAATGATTGCCTAAAGGTTCTGTCTTGGTATTCAAAATGTCAGCACTTAAGAGTTAGAACACACACTCGCCTTGTTCAACACAAAATCACTCTGCCTGAGACAAAAACATATTGTTGTTCTTACGATGGATGCAAAGCCTTTACTTCTCCAATAACAAACCTCTACTTCTGTCTTACACTTGAAGTGAATCTGATTCGCCTCTACTTCATCACCTTTTGCATTATTCTTGTAATAATTTAGGAAGTGTAGGTTGTTTTGAAGAGTATAATATACAATGAGATAAGCTAAGTACCTCTACTTCATCTCCTTTTTGATTATTCTCCATGATCACTAGATTGCGATAAGGCCTAATGATCACTCTTGACTGGACTGGTATACTGGATTTTAAACAATCAAATGATCAATAATTCCTAAGAAGTGGTATCAGAGCAATCCAGATTTTTGATTGCGGGTGTTAGTGAGATTATGGAGACAACACGTGGAAGGCTTGAAAGATCGAAGGGAAACATGACTGGTTAAAATAAGTACAAGGTAATGAAGACATTAGCAACAAGTTTTCACTGCAGTGACAAGGTAATCGTGATGTCAAGTTTCTAGATACTCAAGGCTGTTAAGATTTCAGAATCTAGATTTTGGGAGAAAGTAGACCGGTTTTAACACTAGTGAGTCAAGATGTTTTGCATTGAAAACAGGTTGTATCTTGGCTTGTTATAGTTGTTGAAAGTTTATTCAGTTTGGTGTTCATGGAAGGGTTGATAAAAAAATTGGACTTACAGATCCATGACTAGGGGATGCCTTAGGAAATGGGTATGTGTGACAGAAGGTTGTTTCAGAAAGCCTTATATTCAAGAGAGAGGTTGTAGCAGAGTATGGAAGTGAAACACGGAGCCTGCTTGGGGTAAAGCAGGTTGAAAACTCTGAGAAGTTTGGCTGAGAAATTCTTCAATGAGAGTAAAGTGTCAGGGATGAAGATCAGAATGTCAAGAGTTAAGAGACCACCAAGAAGTGTTGATCAAAGAGCTAATGAAGAACACAAAGGTTGTCTGAATTCTGTAAGAAGAGATGTTAGGACTAGGGGTGTGTCGAACGACTATCTAGCAAAGATGATGCCTTGATGGCGGGTTCTGTTAAGTGAAAACAACAGTACACAGAGGAGTTCAAGGCATATTTAATATATAAGAGTCTGCTTAAAGAAGAAAAATTGAATGGAAAGTTGTATTGAAAGTCTTCCCAACAAGACTAGTTAGGAGGTGTGTTCCATCATGGATGATGGCGGTACAAGATGTATTCAGACTGTGGTTGTTTAACCATAAAACAAGATTTTTGAAACACAAAAAGGAAGCTCAAGTAAAGCTAAGAGAAAGGAAATCTAGCAGCAAGGTTAATTCTGTTAGCAAGGTTCTGTTTTTTTTTAACAAGAAGCATGGATCATGATTTGTGTCGGAATTCTATATAGCAGGTTTGGAAGCTTGATGGCATATTCCACTAACGTTACTGGTGGTACAAAAAGAAGTCCGAGGCTGTGGGGTTTTAACAGAAAAGAATTTTGAATCAGAGAATGTTTCACGAGTTTAAACATGTATGATTCATGATGGGAGTGCATTTGATTCAAGGGAAATTAATTCTAAGCTAAGTGCATAAGAGAATCAAAAGGATATCAGAAAGAGTCAAGTTGAAAAGGGACAGATTTATTCAATCATAATAGCGTATTCATGTGCGTAGGAATAGCCATGAAAGGGGTTTCGTGATTGAAAGTTTATTTAGGGAAAAAAACAAGGTTTTCAAAATCTCAGAAGTATGGTGAGTGAGAAGGATACCTGCGAGGATTATGAAGCTACGGTGAAAAATATTGGTTTAAGGTGGAGTAGCTGAAATAAAAATGGAATCAAGTGTTGGATTCCACAAGGAGCTACTGGTGAAAAAAAAGAAAAAGGAGACTGAAATACAAGTTGTGATTTCACTGACTCAGGTAAGTCTGAAAATTACAGAGGCTAGAAGGATGATTCAAGTTTGTGGGTTTACCAGAAATCGTCATAGGAGCAGAAGTACTTCGATTGATCATCGAAGAAACTGCGGAGAAAAATTCAAAAGTGGTGATTTTACATAGCCTATAGAAATCAGAAGAGGCAGAACAGATGGAGTAGTTCCATGCTTTATTGAGGATGTTACGATTAACTGAAATCAGAGAAGATGGTTTCGGGTTCAGGTGATGCTGTAGAGAATGGTAAAATAAACTGGAGCTGCTGTGTAGAAAGAAACATAAAACTTCAAGTTAGATTTTCACATTGACTGAAAATCATAAGAGGGGAGCAAGAAAGATGCGAGTCGTCAGGCATTGCATGGGCTTACCTAGATGTTCTGAGTAGCAAAATACTGAGAAGACGGAGATGCTGCAAGAAGAAGCAGAGTCACTGATGGATACCGACGAAGGTCTGTTGTGATGGTCTGACCAAGAGGATCACTGGAGAAGATTACATGGGGAAACATCTTGAACGGTGGAGGTGACGAAGGCTTTCGCAGGACAAGCTGTAAAGAAAAGACAAGTAGCTCTGTTTGCAACTTATCAAAAGATATGAGTAAGAGGCAGAGGCTCTTGAGCATTGCTATCACATGATCATCAGTGAAGTGAAATTGAGAGTTCCTAACATGGAAACTTAAGAGGGGTTATGAATCTCTCTGAGTTTTGAGGTCGACGGTGGTATAATCGAAGGAAGAATCAGATTTCAAGGTGGAGTTCCTTGATCTGAGTTCAATGGCACAGTAATTGTCGGAGATGCAATCTCGGATCGGTGTTGCAATGGTGGTGAACCTCTGGAAAAACAGGCTCGTCGATGGAAATCTCCAGACATGCTGAAGGAAGACGTGTGACTTACGAAAAATACTCTGGAGAAGCTGGAGAATGCCGCAACAGGGGTAGCTGGAGAATCTTGTTGGGATTCTCAGAGTTGGTATCGATACACAGCTATCGCGCCAGTGGAATAGAACGAGTTGATACACATAAAAGTCAAGCAACACATGGATCTTTTGTTTTTTTTTTTGTAGGAATATGGGAGAAAACCTCCCAAATTTATTAAACTGAAAACATTAAACTACGTTCGAACTTGTCTTGGCCGTAATGAGCCATCAACATCCTCTCGAATCAAACTACCAAGTTCAAACGGAACAACATCAAAGCGATAAAAACCAAAAGGAAGCGAAATAGCAAGGTTACCTAACCCGTCAGCTAAGCAGTTAGTTCCCCTTTCCACTGAAAACATTAAACTACAAATGGATCTTTTGTTGATAGTCGGTTTAAGGTGATGAGCCAATAATTACTTCACTAGAATAATATAATAAAAATTAAAACTAAATAGTATCGACAAATTAAATATGTATATGTATTTGAATATTTTTTTAATATGCATACAGTTTTGTTTTTTTATATAATTACTTATATGTTGGTCTAAGTATTTGTAATTGTAATATTAGATCGAAATCTATTTTCAATTTATGGTGAGACTGATCGATTTGAGCTTAAATTTTTTTATCACTCTGTTTATACTTATAAAAACCATTATGTGGTCATCAAGTGAATTTTTATTACAAAAACATGTTTTACAAATTTTAATACTTTACTTTAACATCATTGAAACCTATTTTAATGGATTTTAGAACCAGCTGCTTAGTATTGTTTTTAAAATCGAATTACTTTGACTTTAATCTTCCACAAAGTTTTGAAGGGTTTCAATTGGACGACTAAACTGATACAGCATATTTTTTTTGTTTTAAGTCGTTAGCTGAATATATATATATATATATATATATATATATATATATATATATATATATATATATATATATATATATATATATATATATATATATATATATATATATATATATATAATTTGGATATTTACTAAATAAAAATTCATATTAACAAAATTTTATAATTACAAAACTTTCAAAGTGGGTTTTAAATTTTTTAATAATTTATGGTTGTTTAAAAAAATCAAAATATAACATATAAAAACATCTATTTTTTTATCATATGGTTAATGTGATTGTTTAATATCTTTTAATAATATAAAAGTTTTAAATAAAAAAATTAAGATACAAAAATTGTTATCCAATATTTATTATTCATAATCATTAATTTTCATATATATGTTAATCTTATTAGGTAGTTATGTGACTTTTATTTAAGGGAAGTGCGAGAATATTCTTTTGTATATTATTTATCGATTTGATAGTTATTTTCATAATAAGTATAATATAAATTAAGATGGACCAACCTATTTTTATAAAAATCCTGAATTTCATTCTTAAGGTGACACATAGCTACAAAATAATTTGTAATTATTATCGATTAATATATAAGGGATGTTAAACCATTGATCATTAATTTTTAACATAATAATTTTAACAGTTTTAGTAATTTATAGTTGGTTTTTAACCTCAAAAGATAACATATACAAAAAAAATCTAAATTTTAATTTTATAGCTAATTTGATTGTTTAATTTATTTTAATAAGATAAAATTATACAAAAAATGATGGAGGATATATAAATTGTTATCTAATCTTTATTATTAGAGTCATTAATTTTCATATATATATATATATATATATATATATATATACATATATATATATTATTCATATTTGGTAATTCTGTATTTTTCATTTAAGAGATAGGAAAAACAATTTATAGAAATTATATTCATTCGATTTTTAAATTAACTATGAGAGCGACACATGGAGAAATTAGTGTGAACGTGTTAAATCCAATGCTTCTCCTTTAATATATCCCATATATATTAGATGAGAAGTAACTTTAATAATTTCTGTTGACGTGTGCTCATAGGTGAAGTTCAAGAAATTGTTATAATTTGATTGGTCAATTGTTTTAATTTTTACTTATCTAAATTAGATCTAAAAATTTAGGATAAGTCTAAAATATTTTAACATCACTTACCATATAACGTAAAGAATATTACAAATACAATTTATGGCAACTAATTTTTGAAATTATAGAAAGATTAACAATGTTTTACTTATTATTATTTTTAATATTTATACACTATAAATATAATGAAAAAAATATAAGATTATTATAAGAGTTTAATACTTTATTTGATGAATTATATTCGAATATAATTATATAATAACTATTTAAAATATAACAATATCCAGTTTTAAAATATTTAAAATAACTATTCGAATATGATTTTTAAATTACTTGTTATTTTTTACAGAATAAATTTGTCATAATTTTAAAATAATTTATAAAATGCTAAAAATATTTATTAAAATATAAATCCTACTATATATTGATTAAGATGTCACATAAGTGATTTTTTCTTACGTATCGATCATGAATGAACTATTAAAATTGTTATAATTTGATTTGTCGATGAATTTTAATTTTATTTACTATAATTATATCTAAAAAGTAAATAAAATTCAATTACCAATTATTATCACTTTTCAAATAATCTACATAATATTAGAAATAATTGTTTATGGTAACTAATTGTTTTTTTTTGAAGATTTAAATTTATTGATCATAGTAAAAAATAATAAATCATTTTATTAAAAATAATAAATTATGAATATTATATGTAAATAATTTTATTAAAAATATTTAACAGTAAACACATATTCAATTTTGATTATGAAAAAAATCTTAACTTAACAAATTATACTAAATATATTGTTACGAAACATTCAACCCCGCAAAATTGAGGGCATCCACCTAGTAAGGGATTAAAAATAATCAATGTCTAAGAGGCTTTCAAAAATGCCTTTTAGAACACTGCTAAAATGTGTGTATTTTATTGTACTTTTTGTAATTTATTTATTTATTAATTTTTTTGTCAATATTGACTATGTAAACCAAACTGGAAACTGTCTTGCACAACGTGCTAAACTGTCCGCCATTTTATTTTCCGTCCAGGGTACATGAATGATCTGTGAGCTCTGAAAGCTTCCTTGTAGTAGTCTTTTATCTTCCAGATAGCTTGCAAACCCTGGCCACTCGTCTGGTTCTGACACCATTTTCACCAACTGGGAACAATCTGTTGCAAACGTAACCTGAAATTGTCGTATATTGCGCATACACTCCATTGCCCATATTAACGCTTCCACCTCCGAGTGAAGAGGAGATAGGCTTGCCCTAACATTTCGAGCCACCATTAATCCATCAAAATCCTCCAAAGTACTAAACCATCCTTGTCCCGAAAAGCTATCTTCGTCCCTCCAGGATCCATCTGTAAAGCACCATCTCCCTGGAATTATTGAGAGACTTTGTGGTTCGACGACTACCGACCGTCCTTAGGTTGTTTCTTGAGCCTCTGCCAACATGAGAGATTTTGTTTCTTCTACTTTAAGGGTATCTCGAGGATCCGTATCCAGATTACTAAATACTTTGGTGTTCTTTGCTTTTCAAATATACCATAAAATCCAAGCAAATTGATCATCCTCCATTTTTGGTTGAGTTCTCCAAAATAAATAAATCATATTAACGAACAAAAACCCCGTGGGAAATATATCCGGATTAGATAGAATCTTAGATAATGCCCAAATCTGTGTCGCTGGAGGACATTCAAAAAAACATAGTTGATTGATTCCTCTATATGCCCACATCTATCACAATATACATCTCCTCGCATTCCTCTTACTTTTAAATTTTTCCTCACAGCTATTCATCATGTTATCAGCTACCAGAGAAAATGTTTTATTTTGGCAGGACATTTCACTTGCCAGCAGAATGCTTTCAGAACATTCACCGTAGGTCCGAGAAAATCTCCTGGTTTTTCTATATCTGGATAAATCCTTTCAACTTCATAACCCGATTTATTTATTTATTAATTAAAATAATAAAAGGAAAATTCTAGTAATATTCCATTATCAGAATCCAAAATATTTCTTAATCGTTTTGACATGATAACTAAGTGTCTTCCTACAACATATGAAGTAAGAAAATTAAAATATTTTTAACAGATAAATATAAATTATATTTAAAATATTTTTTTATTCATATTGTAATTTTTTATCAATATTTTATAAATTTTATTTAGTTAAACATAAAAATTAAGATAAAAATAACTCTGTTTATTTTAAATTATATTTAAGAATATGCACATATATATATATATATATATATATATATATATTAAAAATTATAATCTTAGATAAATTTTTCTATCTATTTGTTTAATTAATATATTAAATAAATTTGTAAAAGTTTCATAATTATCAAAAATTAAAATTAACCAATTTTTATAAAAATTGTAGATATATAAGAAACTAATGATTGACAATTACATCTAAAATTGATAGCATGAATTATAGTTTAATATTACATTGCAATTAAATTTAATGTAAATTTATACTTTTGGTAAACATTTTAAAATAAGATAATAACTCATACATTACAGTTAATTTTGATTCCTATTTTTATTTTTTAAAGAATATGGTGATAACTCATAAATCATCATTAAAATAAAAATATATATTCAAATATGACATCACAAATTTTGAAATATCATTTTATTATTTATTTTTGAATTATACAATTTTTTGTTACTAAAATGTTCAAAAATGTATAAAATTTTGTTTAGAAAATTATAAAAATTTGATCGTAAGCAATCAAACATAGAAAATTTCTATGCAATCAAATATCGATAATTTCTAACAATATATAGCAGAATTGTTGATGGATTGCTCTCCAGCAGGCATATATCAAATATTAACAACAAAAAAAGCAGCCGGATTGAGAGCTTGAGATTGTTACTAAATCCTCCCTTATTCATTGTCTTCTTCTCTTCTCTTAGTTTTCCCTTTTTAAACTTTCTCAAATCAAAAAGTAATTATATGAAAAGTGATTGTGTTCTTAAGAGTGGAAACAAACATTTGACTGAGAGGAGAGGGAAGATTGGTTTGAATGTGATAATAGTTAGAAATTTTCTAAATATGGGAAAAGAGGTTACAAAAAGAAGTTATCTTTATTTTCTAAAGATGAAGGTTATCCACAGTTTAGCCACAAAAAGAAGTCCCTGCATTAAGGCCAGTAAGGCATGAGTTTTAGGCCACAATTTGTTTTTACAAGTTTAGAACCACATTTTCTTGAAAGGTGATTATGGTCGTGAAGTGGTTAAAAACATTATTTTTCCTTTTTGTTTGAGTTGGAGTTTTCACTTCAACGTTATGGTTTATGTTGACTTGTAATGTTTCCTTCTTTTTTTTACATGTGTTCTTCTCTTAGTTTGATTTTATTTTTAAATAACCTCTTTTTTTTTTTTTTGCTAAAATCCTCTGTTAGTTTGGTTGAAATACTTATTCTCTATGTGTTTCTGTTTTTTCTTGTGTTTCTTAAGATTACAAATAAAAATAGATCAAACAAACTAGTGATTTTTATTTTATCAAAATATCTACTAATTATCTAATAGTAATTTGACATAACTAACCTACTATATCATTTTATATTTCAAATAGAAAATAATATATATATATATATATATATATATATATATATATATTGTTTATAGTGTATAAATATATGATATTGCATTTAAATATGTTTTAGGCCACCAATTTTTTCGGGTTGGTACTGCACGTGATGATTATTATGAACAATAAAAAAAATCTGTAACAAATAAATAATAGATAGTTACAGGGTATGATAGACTATTTAGATATAGAATGCGTGTCAAAAGTAGAATATGACTTGTGTTGTAAATAGAAAGTCAAAATGTGCTATATAATGTAATTTTTTTCTTTTAAGTTTGTGGTTGTATTGTTTTTTTGTTTTTTTTAACTTTGCGGTTGTGGTAGAACCTGTATATGTAATTAAAGAAATATATTTTTAATTAACCACATCTCATGCAGCTGATTTCTTAATTGACATAAATCCAAGTACACTTTCATTAATTAATAAATTAAATCTTGACCCGTATAACATGCAGCTGCATGTTTTACAATATATACCTATTATATACAAATTTTAGAAATTTAAAATTTTACAATTTAAGTTTACTACTTTTGTTTATTGTTTAAATTATGTCTTTCATCACTGCGTCGTCTAATAGCGACGTCTGTAAAGTATTATGAACTGTAAACATTGTAATAAAAGCTAGAGATAGACCTGCACACTTGTGCGGATGTTAATTTTTATTTTCTATAAATTGATATTTTTTTTTTCAGTATTGTATATATTTTATAATGAATCGAATAAGTATTTAAATATATATGAGTTTCTGTACATTAGAACCGAACCAAGATCAAAATAAGATAATATGTTAATTACTTTTTTGTTAGGTTTATTTTGAATTCAAAATACCTGAACTGGATCGATTAATATTATTACTTTTGTATACATATCCGAATGGCATCAAATACATTAGTTTTTGGACATATGTTGGTTTCTATATATCAAAATTGAATTCATAACTTGGTAAAACCCGATTTGATACCCGAAAAAAATAACTCGTAGCTAAAAAGGTTCCCGGATGTAAATTTCTAATTGATTATATATACAAAAAAAGTTGTTAACCATTTTGAATTTTTGTCACTAATCGAATAATTTCATTCATATATGTCAAATTATTATAGCTAATATGTAAATAAATGCTGAAAATATTATAGTAAATATAATTAATGGAATAATTATAATAGTGAGAAAATGAATGTAAAAATAAAATAAAACAATTAATTTTTGTTATGTAGTTCCGTGATAAATGATGTGAATTTATTTAGTAAACATATTATATGAATTGATTAGAATTGATTAGAAATAGAATGTAAATCTGTAACAAATCAGTTAAAAATAGGCAAGTATTAATTTCTACTACTATCTATGTTTCCAAACAAATTTTATTAAGAAGACTATTCAAGTTTCGAAACAATTTTAATGTGTACTTTAACTTAAATAATCTTGATTTTACAAATATATATATTCTATGTAATTTAATAAATTTTTAACTTAATAATAATGTGTCATTCTTAAATACACAGAATAACGCATGAGGTGATCAATTTATATAGTTATATTGTGTTTGTTATATTATATATGAAGAAATTTTGGAGAAAATATTTAAAATATACAAAAACAGAAAGTAACAATACGAAATATATATTAGATAGATTATATTTTGTTCAGTATTTATTCAAAAACCCCTAAAAATGAAACTATAAATAATTCTAAAAATTATTTTTAACAAATTAATAACAATCATATAGAACCCAAGAATAAATATTAATTATACTTTGAGCAATAACAATCTATGATTCAAGTTATGTCCATTATTTTTTATTTAATATAGTAATATCTATGTTTCAAAAAAATATTATATTTTTTTACTACTATCTTTGTTTCCAAACATTTCCAAAAAAAAATATTTCAACTTTAATAAGATAGATGGGTACCTACAAAATGATTGAGAAGACTTACTAATGTATTCTAGTTTTTTTAACCGCGCTACGCATGGATTTGCCTTTATTAAATTAAATAGGTACATACATAATATACATAAGAAAATTATGTTTAAAAGTGATAAATTAAAAGTAATATTTTGATTTTCAAAGTGACCTTCATGTATTTATATCTTTAGGGTTTTTGTTTGTTGTTGTTTAGGAAAATAAAAGTTTTGTGTTCTGTTTTCAGAGACATAAAACACAGTCAATTAATTTGTGCTAAAGAATTTACCTCAAAAATATTTTAGAATTATTGGGCCCAAATCTATCAAGAAGTTACTAATTAAGCATCTACCCAAGACATAAATTGTATGGGGTTTAACAGTTGACAAGGATAATCGAAATGACAAAATTGTTCTTCTAGCTTTTAGGAAACATTTTAGAGTAGGTCTACACGTAAAAGGGTTTTGAAAAAAAATAATAGGGGGAATTAGTAATGATTAATCTAGTATTTATCCCCCAAGGTATGTGAAGGTGTGGCTATGGAAGAATTGACAAATGAGAGAATTAGTAATTCTGACACAATAGGCTCTGCATAGAAAGGATAATCACAGAAATAGATCTTCGTTGAATGCAAAAAGATTGTATGGGGAAGGAGAGAGACATAAAATTTCTGGCGGGTATTTTTATAAATGAAGCCAGCCGACAAACTTTCACCATAAACACACACAAACTACATACTACAAAGTTAAGGTATCTATTACCGACAGTACTAATATGGTGATTCCCATCCTGAGAGTGTTTTTTTCTCCTGCATTAAGTTTGTCTCGGTCCGTTAGAAGTGTTCTTTAATGAGTCTTTGATTTGTCATATACATAAATGATTTTGGCACCCGACATTTATTATGAACATGAGATCATATATATATATATATATATATATATATATATATATATATATATATATGTTTAAAGCAGTAAATGATTTTGCTAACATGTTTTTTTTGTTTGCTCATGAGGGTTCGTTGCTCTAATGAGGAGAATGGAAGAAACTTTCTTGCTACAAAAAATCGTGCAAATCTCACGATTCTCACCAGTGAGAGATAATTGAATTTCGATGATGAGGAGAAGTTGGAAGAGAGTCAAGTCAATGGGACAACATGTTGGTTTTACGGATAGAATTTTTTTTATGTTTTATTGTTGGTTGTATAAAATATCTTTCCAACGGTTAAAATTAATTTAGCTGCTAAAGCACTAGAAGTGTAGCTACTTTTACAACAATAATAAACTGGTAACATGCTAAAAAGTTATTTAGCAAGGTAGCTGTCTGACCTTAGATAGTGAGATTATCTTCTTAACGAGTAATTATAAATTGTTAACGAGGTACTTTAATTGTGAGCAGATAAAATTTAAATTGGCAGGGTAAATGAGAATATATTGTTGAGTTAATGCTATCAAATGCTAAAAGAACCAACCTAACACATAACTCCGAACAGTCATCACACACACAACAACACAACTTCGTAAAAACATCAAAGGGTTACAAATGTTATCCGATATTGTGATCTTACAACACAACAACACTACAAACTGAACTGGACATTGAGATTATCTTCTTAATGAGTGGTTTTAGGTAACCAATTGAAAAAGAATGAAGGAGACCGAGCGAAAACATGTGTGATATTGATAAAAAGACAAAGTTTTAAAAATATAATTTCCACATATAAGGGTATTATATGTTTGTAAGCAGAAGCCTGCTATGTTGTAATTAGGATATTATATTATTCTTATGGGGTCGTAAGTGTAATAATCAAGATGGAGGTTTATTTTTTCTGGTAACATGCTAAGAAGATATTTAGCGAAGTAGCTGTCTTACTTATACAGTGAGATTATCTTCTTAACGAGTGCTTATAAGTTGTTAACAGTTACCTTTAATTGTGAGCAGACAATTTTAAAATTGCGGGGTAAATGGTTATACATTGTTGAGTTAATGCTATCAGATACTAAAACAACCAAACTCAGGCATAATTCTGAACACAACAGAACAACTTCATAATAACATGAGATGGTTACATTGTTATACGAGATTGTGATCTTACAACAGAGCAAACTGAAATACTAGACTTCAAAAATTAAGGAATAAAACAATCATTCCTGTCTCTTGCTGATTTGATCAGGAGCTTACTCTGTCCAAACTTCTTATCCAATCCAACAAATTCTTCTTTCAGATCCAAAATCTCTCCTTTTAAATCACTTACAAGACACTGCAGATGTTCAATCTCTTCCATTCGATCAGGATCTTACTTTGCTGTTTTCTTTTTCAACATAGTTCTTACATAGCTAACATGGACATCTTTCATTGTCTCAGAACGCTCAACCCAATAAGGTTTCTCAGAGATACTCTTCTTGCTCCTCTTCTTAAAATGTGGAGGATAATTTCAGCAATTAAGGTATGTCACTAACGCAAATAAATTTTATAGAGAAGCTTACAAGTTTACCGGCCAAGAGAACCCCAAGCTTTGTGCTTCTTCTGCACCTTCATTTTTCTCTCATGAGCAAACAACCAAATCTGCCAGAGAAAGAGGGTTCTCCGCAATTTCTATGAGTTTTTCGAATGGAGACTCTCTAATGATTCTGATTTCTTCTTCGAGAGAGCATATATAATTTTAGTGATACAAGAAGGTTTATGATAAGGAGTAACCCTATGGCCCAAAGGTTCCTCACCAGTAGCGAACTTCCTACTAGGAAAAGAGGGATGAGGCGTTTCACTGCCGTTAGGATCCATTAAGAACTAAACGCGAACAAATGGATTGTGAGGAATGGAGTCGTGAAATTAATCAAGAATTTAAGATAGAAAGGGATGAATATACAGACAGCTGATAAAAGAGGAACTAGAAAGATTTTACAAGAGTTGAGAATTTTACGATCAAGGGAAACAATTCAAAATAAATTTAATATTCCAACTTGTCGGACATAAAAAAAAAAATTCCGTGTTAACTTGGTTTATCAAAAATAGAAGCTAAAAAGAATTGGTTACATGCAAACTCTATGTTATGATGAGATGTTAAATAGGGGTATATGGGTCATAAAAATATTGACAAAACCTAAGCCAGCACCAAATGTGTATTAACCTAATTATGAGATATTCTTTGTGTGTAGACTGCAAATACACGGTTGTTCAAAAAAAAAAAGAGTGCAAATACACAATATTTTAAAGGAAATTCTATAAAATATCTCAACTAAATTTTGTTAAGTTATTTAATATATCTAATTTTTATATTAGTTACTTCAAATAAGTATTTTGTTCATACATATCCATTAATTTATAAAATTGTGCTCATTTTAATTTTCATTTTATGTTTGATTTAATAAAAATAATAATAAGTTTCAAACATAATTTATAAAATTTCTACGTGGAAACCAAATCTTAAACAATTTATAATTGATTTTTAATTTCAGCTATAAAATCAACTAAGTTTTGGATGAATTTTACAAATTTATAAAAATTTAATTTGATTGGAAAATAAATGAATTAGTTTTAAGTTTCAGAAAACAAATGAAAGTTGATATTCACTAAAATTAAATTTAAGTTTATCCACAGTTTAGCTTATTTTCCTATAAATTAAGTTAAGATTGCAACTTTTAAGATTTGGTTTTGAATTTTGGAGAGTTTTGTAAAACACATTTGAGATTTTTAATACTTTGATTAAAGTGGACATAGTTTCAAAGTTAGTGTATTAAAATGAACAAAAATTTTAGTTCAAGTATTAAACTTGGTTGAAAATAATATGAGTATTAAAAACCTAATTAACAAAATTTACTTAAGGTATCTTTATCGAGTTTCTCTAATTTTAGCTCTGTTACAATTGTAGATTTACGATTGTCTTTACGATGTTTATAGAGACTAATGTGCCATGGCAATCAAAATTTAAGAGAACAATAATCAAATATGTAGTGTAAAGTAGAAATGAACATTTGATCTAACCAAATAACTATAACAGTTAGAAGCTAAGTGATAATATAAGATGTTATTAGAATCATCAGGTTCATCAAAGTTTTTCTTTCAAGAAAGGAACCTTGAAGTGTAAAGTAGAAATGCACATTTGATCTAATAAAGTTCCATTACTAATTTTTGTTTAGGGTAGTAATTTCTAAATTACAATAAAATAAAATAGGGTATTAATTGTTAATCAGGTAAAGCGAAACATAAATTACTAAACATTACAATTGAAGTATAATGATAATAGATTCTTACTGTTTTTTTTTCTTATTAAGATAAGCCATAAACTGTTAAATTAGCCAACGCATACTTATAAACTGAAAGGAGAGGCACACAACTGAACACTCTAGTGATTATCCTTGAAAGCACATACTATAAACTATATGATTGTTGTAAAAGTAAGTGCATTACCAATCTTATTCTTACATCCACCAAGCCTCTCAAATCTCGGTGCACCAGTTGAACAACATTATCCAGACTTCATCATATTCCCAATCTCCCGCCTCGTTGCACCACTCCTGCTCGATGTGTCAATGCCCCTCTTTATATATACTGCCAAAAAGACTGGTTTCAGCCCTTTTCAAGCATCGCTTGTAACTGAGCTCGAGCATCATCAAAAACACAGAACCTTCACCATCCTCGGCGGTTGTTGAGGTTTGTAGGAACTGAGGAGAAGCACATGACCACAACCATCACAGTGTTTGATGAATCAAGCCACTTGCTTCTTTCCCAAGTCTCATCCCACATTTTCTGGGATCCCCGTGCCTCAGTCTTTGAGTTAGGACTCACTGCATTCTGGCTAAAACCATATCTCAATCAAAATATGTAGTGTAAAGTAGAAATGAACATTTGATCTAACCAAATAACTATGCAGATTGTGTTTTCAACTCTGTTGGAGGTGAATTTACATCATCCCTCAAAGCCTATTAGACAATGAGCTAGACCCATGTTGTTAAGATGCTCCAGGCTTCATCTTTATATAAATAAGAAACTACCTCCTTGTTACAAAAGATATTCTCTTTAATTTTTTTAGATCTAGAACACTTCTCATAGAGATTTTATATACTCTTAGATTCATTTTACACTTCTCATAATCTATGTAATGCAATCTTTGATCAATAAAATCTCTTGGATATTTATTTCTCATTTGATTTCTATGATAATTTCTCATAAGCTTCAAGAATCTAAGAAACATAATTTTTAGATTCTTTATTGTTATGAATCCAACAAACGTACCATTTTTGGATCAAACAAACTCCAAGGTCAAGATGATGATCCAAAGAGTGCGTGCTTGATAAAAGGCCAAGGGCCTTGCAGTGGATTCCACTCGTCTTTGTCTCAATGAGTTGGCGTGAACTGCACAAATCTTCTTTCCATCTAAAAAAAAGTTCAATACACGCATCAAACGTACGATAGTTATGTCATCTGTGTATATTCATGAGGTTCAACTTGCTAATAAGGTTAGGCTGACGGTTAGTGACCACCAACTCGTATGTTTGACCATCAAAGTGGCGTACTCTATACATGCCAGCGCAAATCCCTACATTAAAAATATAAGATGTAACTCAGTTCAATATAATAAATTAGATTTAAGACATAGAATGGCAAGGTTTTTCAAGGATCATATCAAATCAATTGCATATCAAAATATCCAGAACAACACTCTCCCACCAGCATTCATTAAAATTTGGGAACATGTGCCGAAAATTAAGCTGGAGAACATAAATATAAACTAGCCTTTGACCCGCGCGCCCGCACGGGTGTCATTTATAAATATATGACATTTACTGTATGACATCTCTTTTAGAATCTTCCTATGTTAAGTTGTTACATTTTAGAACGGTTTGGTTGTTTATACTTTATATGTATTTATATGGATAACTTCTATTTTTGTTATGTAAGAAACAATAGTTTCTATATTTATCATATTTATCTTATAAAATTTAAATGTTAAACCAAAAAGTAACAATTATATTCTAGTGTAAAAGAATATTGATAAGATATAAAACTAAATATACATAAGACTTTCATACGGAATATATGTCTTTATAATTTGAATATATAAAGAGTTTGAATATGAATACCACACGACTCTAATGTATAATAAATTTTTAGATCACTGACTTAACTTTAATTTAATATCCTATTAGTTTTTGGTTTTATTCAGTATTTAAATATAAACGCTTTAGATTTCAATATTTTAAATTATATCATAAAAAATATTTTATTTTATTTTTATTTTTTTTATTTTTATGTCTGATCGCGAATTAGCTCATTTAATTCATGATCTTGATGATATGAGTTCGAGCATATATATTGAAACTCATATAATAAATGAGATGAGCTGGGCTAACTCATGAAAGACTCGAGCTCACAATGAAATGAGCTGAGTTTGGCGAGCTAGCTCATTTTGACCCCCGATTAATCATTAATCAGATGAATATTACTTTCTACAATCAGTTTTGACATCAAGGTTTGATTTTTTTATTGAGGTTAATTTGAGTTTTTTCGATTAGTTTCCTCTGAATATGTTGTTTCTTTTGTTTTTCTTTTCATGTAGATGGTCTGAAGTTTTGAATACAAAGACATGAGATCAGTTGAGCAAGTATCTAGATACTATAACGGAAAGAAACATCATGCATGTCTCAGATCGGTAACAAATCCGTTAAAACTCTTCAATTTTTGGTTTCTTATGCTGACTGTTTTCAAATCCCTTTAGTTTATCCATAACTGTTTCTAGGACAGGGTCTGGATTTCATATAGATATATATTCTTATTACATAAAGAAGAATGTAAGAAGAAACCGAAGAGTAGATAGATAAAATATGCGTGTATATATTGATAACTTGTGTGATGATATGTTATTAGTAGCCATTGTTTACAAATCATGCTAAATTGAGTTCGTTTATTTTCTTGCTCTGGTTTGTGTAGTTTGGCATCTTATGTGGTTAAAACAGATGGTCATAATATTTTATAAGCTTTGTCCTAGTTTAGTTAGACAATTTTATTTGTTGTATGCTTACCTTACGTTTTGTTAGATATATATGATGGGTTCAAATGTTGTTTCCATGAATACAAACATTTAACTTAGAACTCTCAATGAGTTTGAAAGGTCTGAATTAGTTGAGAGGAGTAAAAGTCAGTCTTTTTAAACCCGGACCCAACCGGCGATCGTACCAGGTTCAACCGTGAACCGGAAACAAATCCGGGTCGGATTAGTGTCAAAGCCAACTAAAATTAAATCGGTTAAAATCCCATATTGAACCATTAAAAACCCGAGAACTGGTGACCCAACGAACCAATAAAATTCTGGTTCTTAAATAAACCACAATTTTATTAGTAAAACAATTAAAATTTTCTTTTTAAAAATTAAATAGGGCTTCAGATTAAAGAAGGAAAAGAAGAAGAACTTGATTTTTTTGAATTAGAAGATAAATTTCATGAAGAATATCTTAAAATGGAGAAGAACTCGATCATGATATAATTTTTAGTTTTATTTCAAATATAATTTATAAAGTTTAAACTAATGTGTCTATAATTTTTTAAGGTGGTGAATATTTATAGTGATAAATATTTGGTGAATTAAGTTTAAATGTATTTTTTCCTTTTGATTTTGGATTTGAATAATTAAATTGTTTATTACTTTTATTACATTTTCAGTTTGTTACTTTTTTTTCCTAAAAATTATGGTTATTGAAATACTTTGTTTGATATGATATATCTTTATAATAATATGCAAATTTAAAATATTATTAAATTGATTTTAATCTAATCAAACCCGGTTCAAACCAGATCGAACTCGATCGAACCACAATGACCCATGACCCAAAATATTTCCAGTTGGCTAGCCGGTCCGGTTTTAAAAACACTGGTAAAATATTAATCTTAGACATTTTTTAGAAATGATACGGTTTTCACGTAGTAAAAATGATGTATATATACTAAGAAATAGAAAAGTGAATATACGTTTTTGGATTAATTAATTTTCTTTCCTTTAATATTTAATCATCATGATTTAAAGAATATTCGCTTTTAAATATTAGCCATGTGATATGCAAGTTTATGAAAACAGAATAATAAGATTATGTTGGCCGAGTGATATTGTATTAGTTAGCGTAGATATAGGTAAATTACCTTTCATGTTTAGTGAACCAATAAATTCTAAAGATACTAACTATAATATCTATAAATAAGAATATTATCTATAGCGGTTTCTATGTACGTTTTGTCGGTTTTGCAGGAAGTTGGTTAAATCTATCAAATTACTTTCTGGTTTACGTCTATCATTTAATTATTATTAGGTTAAATATAATCCAGTGGCATTCAGTTGTAATATTTGTGTAACTTTCAGAGTTAATTCTATTTTGTACTCCAGTTTTAATAGTTTAGATAGTATTGGTAGTAACACAGGGGAAAAACATAAGGGAACGGAGACAAAAGACCAACCTCCAATAACTCCAAATCAATCAAAAACACACACATAAGCGGTTTCCTGATCAAATTTGCTTTTCTCCACCATCCAGTGACGTGAGCCTAGAAAAACCTGTCAATTACTGTGTCCACATAAGCCTTTAGATGAATATGAAAGTTATGCCAACCAAAATGAGAAACGGATGAGAAGATATCTTTGTTTAAATATAATAAAAGGGAGTCATCAACAAATGATGAGAATACCACACACAATTTGTTTTAGCTATTCCAAGGTCAGGGAGGAGAAACTTCATAAACTGCCTAGCATCATCACGTTTCTCGGTTGAATAATTTGTCATAACTATTAGATTTTGCTCACTAAAGCCAGAAAGAGATGATCAAATGCATACAGAAAGGGTACAGTGAGAGAAGCATTAAAAAGGTGAACCTGGAAGAGCAAAGAGCTAACAAAATGACTGCCATCCCATGAGCTAAGCAGGATTGCAGGATTAGAATAAGAAAGGAAATACCTATTTGCATCAAAATAAACTGTCAGAAAGAGATTCATACGGTGGAGGGAGGATGAGACGTATTCATTCCGATAACAACATGGAGTTTCTCTTTAACCATACTCAAAAATACCACTAATTGGATGATTATCACGGGTTCCTACCCGCTCGATCTGCGTAATCAACACACTGAACCCATAAATCTGGATTTTTGTTTTTTTTTGTTTAGGGTCTCTGTTGAGTTCGAGAGAGGCCAGGAGGCCGCCTTCTGGGATTTATAGCGTTAAGTTGAGAGAATTGAAGAGAAATGTTGTTTCCGAGTTTTAAGGAATTGAAGAAGGCTAGATGAATCATCCTGATAGGAGGCAGGCGTTACATTGAAGAAGCTTAAAGTCAGATTACGTTCTTAATAATCAAATAATAAGATCGAATTAAGAGGCTTCCCCGTATTCATTTTTTTTTAAAAATATCTCTTCAAGGTTTCGATTGTATCAAGAAGACGAAGGGTGGTGGAATCGCCGTTGATGGCAAGGGTGCTAATAATTAACTATTCGGACCGCAGACTGGGCTGCGAGGAAATCTAATGACAACCTGAAATGAAAGGCCAGTTTCGAGCTTGGCTTCGGTGACATGGCAAAAAATGTTGTTTTTCATTGGTTGTTATCGAGCCTACGTGGTGTAGCTTGTTAGATGAGAATGAGATCCTTTAATAAAAATGTTCGTAAAATCTAAAATTGGGTGGATGTATTTAAAATTGTTTGTACGTCAAAGTAAAACTGAAAAATAACTGTAAATGCCTTTTGGGAGCATTAATGGAATTTTGTTATAAAAAAAGAAGGTATTTCTACTTTTTCCTGTGTTTAAAAAAAACTGAAAATAAAACTTGCATGTTATTTTCATAGTAATTTTCTTAACATCAAATTTGTTTTCCAAGCAAAGTATTGCATGCTCATCATTTATAATTAGCCATACGTTTTCTGTTTACAATTTGTATAAAGCATAACTTAAAACGCTTAATTAGTTTGAATAGGAGAGTATTATATTATTAGGTATCAGTATGGGATAAAAATGGAATAATATCCAACTTTTATTTGTGAAAAAATTATATCCAATTTTTTGTCTTAGCAGCTTCAATTTAATGATATATATATATATATATATATATATATATATATATATATATATATATATATATATATATATATATATATATTTGTGTTATCTGTTGTATCGTTGATATAGAAAATCCGTTTGGCTGCCTAACCCCGAGAACCGATACAAACATCCATGAAAACACATGATAAGAGGAGCATGTGAGCAAAGGGCTGGGTATCCAGATTTCCAACTGGGTTTAAGATTGGTATAGCCGAACTGGACATACATGTTAAAATAAATTGAAGGGAGCCAAATTATTGATCAAAAAAGAAAAAAAAGGAGCCAAATTAAAATAATTAAACGGGGTTATGGTAGATAACCAGACTTTCAATCGGGTTACAGCTTGGTTTAGAAAAACCGACATGACATATATTAAAAATAGGGGTAGACAAAAAAAGAAAGGCATAATCTAAAAAAAAATTCAAGCAGAACCAAATTGAAGCAAATGATTTGGCAAGGGATTTAAAAATAAAAAAGGGAATTAGGAAAAGAAAAGAAGAAGGTTAATAAACAGGGAGGAAAAATGAAAACACAGTCTTATTTTTTATGTCTAGAAATCGGTAAAAAGAAACAAGAAATGTTTTTCTTGAGTTTTAGGTTTTACAATTTAAAATAAAAAAATGGTCCAATTTTAAATGTATATAAATCGATATTGATAAACTTAAATATATTGTACCATCATCATCTTTTCCAATCAATAAAATTTTCAATTTTTACTGAGTGATTTTACCGAGAAGAAAATGTCAAAAAGAAGAGAAGATGCTGAATTGATTGACGAGGTGGAAACGATGGGCCAAAACTTTCATCTAAGAAGTCAAAGGGTGTTCGACGAAAGACAGAGACCGAGGAACTAAAAAGGAGATATATCTATATCAGCGAAAGAGTAACTATCGGTTTCTTTATTTCATTTATATATTTTTAATCCACAAACAAAAATTTGTTTCTAATCATTTTATTTTGTCTCCCTTCAAAATTAGATTTTATTAATTTTGTTGCCCTTTGATATGTTCTGGTTTTGAAATGGGGTTTGATGATTTGGTTTGTAGATGACGGAACTAAGCAGAGGAATCATCTAACTGATAAAAAGGAGATATATGTATCTCAGCGAAAGAGTAACTATTGGTTTCTTCATTTCATTTATTTATTTTTTATTCCACAAACAAAAGTTTAATTCTAATCATTTTGTTTTTGTCTCCCTTCAAAATTAGATTTTATTAAGTTTGTTGCCCTTTAAGTTCTGGTTTTGAAATGAGGTTTGATGATTTGGTTTGTAGATGGAGGAGCTAAGCAGAGAAATCATCCAACTGATAAGAGATGCTCTTTATATTTACAATTTCATTTCATATAACTTTTAATAACTATGTGATAAGAAAAGGTTAAGAAAACAAACTATGTAGTTTAGAGAATAAATTGTACTACAATTGTACTGCATTGTAGGCAATTGGATGAGTTGATGAATGAGAAAAAGAAAAAGAAGGAAATGATGAATCATAAACTTTACTGGTTGTTCCAAGGAGTCATCGTGAGTAAGGCTTTGGTGGAGACAATGTATTTTAAGGAGAGTGGGTAGTGAGAGAAGTGATTGATAATTATGTTGGGGAAATTGAGATGCATGTGCTCTGAGTTGATTGGAGGAGTTTGAATGGGTTATTGTGGTTCAAATGCCAAGTTGTTGGATGTGGATACATATACATTATTTACTAAAGTGTAGATCAAAATGGTATCTATGAAAGAAAAGACATAAAGTCCATTAAGTATGAGGGTGGCGGAGCCATCTCAACTTTCTAGAGGGGTTAATTGTAGAATAAGCATATAACATATGAGTCAATAGCTGAAGTTTGTAACATTTTTCCTAGGTATTAACTTCAAAATACATGTAAATTTTTTTTTCTCAAAAATCCACATGGGTCATTTGACACCCCTCATAGCAAGCTACCTCCGCCACTAACGAGGACATGCATATGCAAACTTGCTTAGTTTATTACATCGTTAGACCATATCAATTTTTTACGGTGCCATATATTTCTATTTGAACCTTTCTTTATCTGCAAATGAGTCTCGCACATTCATTGATATGATGAAAAGGTGTTCAAAAAGTTTGGGAATTTGGTATACTTTCACTTTAAATGAAGGTGGACAAGCTCTGCAAAAGAAAAGAACAAAAACACAACATTGTTACCATGAACCAATAAAAACTAAATAAAGATCTATAGTTTATAGTTATACTAGTGGTGTGTCCGCGCTACGCGCGGATTGTTGACATTTGTGATATTTAAATTTGTAAAATATGTTGTTGGTTTGTTGTGTAATTTGAAGTGGAGGCCATCCTTTTGCTATTGATGTTGATGCGTATTCTATTCTAATTTGTTATAAAGTTGTTGAATCATCGTGTTTTGAGCAGTTTTACTGTTTGGTATATGGTTTGTATGTTGTGGTATGTAGGTTGTTTTTATATATGAAATCTCTTTTTTTTTGTTTTTGAAAATTATCATATATGAAATTCTTTTAATGGGTCGTTGTTTTTTTGTACGGTTTGATGTTTTTTGTCTGTAATTCATACATGTTTGCGTAAGTTTGTGTTTTCACTATGATGTTTTTTTTAATATTTTAAACTTCGAAGAAGTTTTGGGTATTTTTATTCATGGAACTTGTGTTAAGAAAAAAAAATTGTGATAGAGATTGCATGTGTAGCAAGATATCTCTATATCGGCCAGCTTGTTCTGTTATTAGTAGATCGCTTACCTGGGTTATTGTTTCTTGAAGAGCGTCTCCTTAATCTCGATTTGAGCCCACCGGAGACTCCGTGTTACATTCATCAGTTTGCGATTTTTTATTCTTAACCAGCTGCCAAGGAATAGCGGGTGTTTCTACGCATCAAAAATGGCTGATAATATAAACGCAGAGGAACTGCAATATGTTAGTTATTTTTTTACTAAAACTGCAATAAGTTAGTTGTGAAAGAAAAGGTGTTGAGAATCTCGAATATGGCTAAGTTTTTTAATTTAAACCTCGGTGTCCGAGTTGTGGTGAAGAATAATAATAGTTCGGTTGTTCTTACTGAAAAAAATATGTATTATATATTCATCTATTCGTTTTGGCCTTTTGGGTTCACTTGATTGTAAAACCATGTAAGATTATGAGCTAACTGATTTTATTTGATTTAGTTTTGAATGATGAATATACGACGGCCGAGGGAGAACATATATTCGTGATCTTATACAGTACTCAAAACGATCTATATGAACACATTTTTTTCTTTTTTCTTTTTTTTTTTGTGCAGACTATCATTTCAGTGTGAAGAATCTTTTTATGGAAAATTATTTAAGCAATTTTTGAACAGACCTAAATTTAACATCAAATTTACAAACGATCAAAGAAATAAAAACCAATTATTTTAAATTGTAAAAAAAAATTGGCTCTGGTTGATCAACTGAACCTTAAAATCACGCTAGAGAGGGCAGGTTGTTGTCAAGAATGCAAGAGACGGTGAAACTCTGTTATGTTGCAGTGAAGTTGAAGGGAGATAGGTTTAAATATAAGATTAAAGTGCTCCCAACAATCTCCTGTAAGCATTATGGAAGGTGCCAATCATGTGGGTCTTGTGCACCTGTGGCCTTCATAGCTAAAGAAAGTGAAATAGTAGCCATTTCCTAAAAAAAATAAGAACGTTAAAGTGTTAATCGAGCACAAATAAGAATCTGCTGGTGGGAGACGTCTGCAGACCGTATATTGGCCAGTTTATTTCAGTGTCAAAAGCTAAACATGTGCCAGTGTCGGTTGCATGGTACCTAGCATAGCTTTTCCAGATTGGTATCTTACTTTGAAACATATACAGGATGGGAATTGAAAAATGGAGCTTTAATTGGTGTTCTCGTTATGAATGATTTACCTTATCACTCCAACAGCGTTCACCTCATCATAGGAAGCCCATGTGAATGATGTAAACCCACGCTGCAATTTCCGGAAGCACTTGGAGCAAGAAATGTAGCACCATCCATTTGATGTGTCGTTCCACTTACAACGCCAATGCAAATGAATTCATCTGATTGGATTTATTCGATTTATTAGAGGCACACACGGGTCAATTCTGTTGCAGTAAGATAAAGATAAATTATATCTGATGTAAAGACATACTGAAGGTGGAGATTTTAGGACGGTCATTAATCTCTGCTATCGTCATTCACTCGATCTTCTTAACACCCCCATATTTTGTAGGGCTGGAGGTCGAGCCCTTGCCACTGCCACATGTCCTAAATAAAAACCGCTTTAAGTTAGTGGGTTTGGACAATTAAAGTGTTATATTTAGTGTATAAAATAGTGGTGAAACTCATTACCTCTCAAGATAACTTGTACCTGCACAACTCTCATTATCAAAATAGAAATGAATTGCAGAGGTTGCGTTCAGGAAGAGCCGACCTGAAACAAAGCTTGAGTCTATTAACATTTTAAGATCAGCTATATCATGCTAAAGAAATGGTGGTTAATTGCTTACGCCCAACTACTTTAGGGTTGAAGACTTGAAGTTTGTGGCAACCAACACCTTCAGTTCAACACTCCTACTCATAAATTCTCCTTTCATCAAGGACTTTAGCCAATCCGTCAAAGACACTTAGGCACACATTGAGTTCCTGAAACTACAGTTACGTAATTTTTTATACATGTCGACACATGGACCATATATACGCTATGCTAGTAAGTTTGATATCAAAGAAATATATTGAGAAGTATTAAAAGTGTGAATTTAAACCTAACTTGGTAAATCAGAATTAGAGTTGGCTTGTACCGTTAGTTGGTCATAATTTAGAAACCTGAAATGCTCACACAGGACGTTTCGGTTGCTTCTTGTTACATCAAAAGCACTCAGCTCATAAACAGATTCTTCAATCAATAAGTACTCATAAGTGCTAGAAGATGTCCTGATGCATGAAGCCCTGAACCACTGTCACCTGAGAAGAAAGTAGCACTCACCTCAGACAACAGTAGTTAATTTAAAAAACCCTCAGTGAAACAAAATACCTTGGCGTCAAGCAGTAGCATATCCAAGCCCATCAATTGACCTCCTTTCTCCACATTCTGAGACACCCAAATTTGGAGATATCTCGTCTGAACAATATCCTTACACCGGCCTGACTTCATCTCGGAAAAGTGTAGCTGGAAATTTCCAATTCTGAATACCTTGTCTGAGAGTTTCAGTCCAGAAGTAAAAGGGGAAACGGAGAGGCGACACCGGAAGTATATATATATATATATATATATATATATACAAGACCAAGAATTCTGTTTGGACTTATATCAAGTTGTGTTTTCTTGGTTCAATTGTTTTGTGTGTATGAGCTTACGATCCCTCTTCCGCTTCGTCTAATCCAAGATTATGGTTTCTATAATCCAAGATTTTTTTTCATCCCTCTTATGCTTCCTCGGCTAAGTAACGCATATATACTTCCGGTGTCGCCTCTCCGTTTCCCCTTTTACTTCTGGACTGAAACTCTCAGACAAGCTATATATATGTGTGAGGAGAGCTACCAAACACCAAATAAAGGTACTAATAAAAAAAAAAGTTCGTGGGATTTTTGGGTTTCCCTCATCAAATGGATAACTCCGGAGAGTTACTTAGCCGAGGAAGAATAAGAGGGATGAAAAAAATCTTGGATTATAGAAACCATAATCTTGGATTAGACGAAGCGGAAGAGGGATCGTAAGCTCATACACACAAAACAATTGGACCAAGAAAACACAATTTGATATAAGTCCAAACAGAATTCTTGGTCTTGTAGAGCCCATAATGGATTTCAGCATGTTTATTCAGAATGAAAAAATCGATTTTTTTTTTAAGACTTAATGAAGTGGACAGGTGTCCAACTTCCCCCTATTAAGAGATTAGAAGCGAACTTTATTAGTTAAGATACATAGTTTTTAACATGTACCGAAAAAGGCATAAGTGGTTCCTTACCCTTCTTCATCCAAAAATGAATCTCATGTTTCTGTTGCTTTATTCCTGTTACCATCGGTTTTGTCAACATAATTTGGAAAATATAACTTGCATGTTTTTTAACATCAAACTTGTTTTTCAAGTATTTTAGTTAGTACACCTCTTTTTTTTGGGTCATAATTTAGTTAGTACACCTCTTTTTTTTTGGGTCATAATTTAGTTAGTACACCTCATCTTTTACAATTTACGCAAATAAGGAAATGTGGTTGTGTGATTGACAAGAATGAAGAGAAGAAAGCTGAGCTGAAGTATTTATAGATCATTTCATTTGTAATATATACTCTAAGCAACATAACTGATTAGTACAAATAGAGTTACTGTAATAAGTAATTACTTTTAGCTTGTATTTTAGAGTAAGAATTAAGGAGTTTATCCCAACATAACTCAGTATTTGTGATACAAATGTAACTAACCGTATTGAATAACAAGAAAAAGGTCTAGTAGCCAACCACCACAATTCTGGTAAAGTTGTCGGAGTCGGTAATTTCTGGTGAGTTTCCGCGAAACACAACATCCTTGGAGTTTGACAGTCGGAAAATTGATTTTTGTCGCCAAGTCCTCGGAAAGTTTTCTGCGGATAATCTCATCGGTAACATTTGTTGGGAACTTATCAATATTTTCTGAGATGAGAGTTTCCGATGAAAGTTATCATCGGAAAAGTCGTTGGTTGTTTCCAATGAGTTTGTAGGAAACAAAGAGCGATTTCGATTACGAAGATGTCGATTTCGATATTACAATAAAAAAAAATTGGAGCTGGTGATATGGATTATGAAGATAATGATTTCGATTACAGATCAGATATGAACTGTGGAGTCAAGATACTGGAACCCATAATATTATTGAATGGGAAATAAAAGAGTTCAGAAGTTGTTTTCAGTCGCAGAATTGTATTCAACTGGAAATTTACAGAGGCTCTGTTTTGTCTCAAGAAAAACAGAGCATGAACAAAAACATAAGAAGAGAAGTCAAATGTAACATTTTAATACATCCATCATAATAAAAACCAACAACTCATACAGTAGTGAGATAAATAGGATCGTGATGTTGTTTTCAATAGCCGAACTGTATTGAATGGGAAAATTACAGAGACTATGTTTAATTTTTTACAGAAACAGAGTATGGAAAAACATGGTAAGAGAAGCGAAACGTAATATTCTTTAAAATACATTCAGCAAAGGCAAAACAAACTGCTCGTTCCTTATCAATTGTTACCATCTTCGACTGATTGTGTAGAAAACAAAAAGATATAAGTAAGAGAAAAAAATGAGAAGAGATGAGGTGAGAAAGGTAGAACCGTGTTCCTTGCTCTTTTATATAATAAGATTTAATGAAAGATATGTTCATCTGATTGTCCTCAGAAACCAAAACACCAAATTATAATCGAAACTTTCAGAATATCAACGCAGGAAACATAATTTTATATTCCGACAATAAACTGACGAACTCGGTTAGACTTTTTGAGGTTTTTCCAACAATTTGCAGGTGTGGGTAACTTTCGAGAAATTTCCAACGATTCTCTGATGAAGGTCTTTGCCGGCATCTCCTCAAAAATGGTCGACAAAACTCTGATAATCTTCCGTGAAGTTTTAGAAGGTATTACCGATAACACATTCGTCCTCAGAAAGTTATGATTTCTAAGAAAATTTCGACAGACATTTTTGATAAACTTCCGAGAAATTCAACTGATCGGAATCATCCGACAAAGTTTTCTGATGAAGTACCGACAAAACATTTTGTCAAAAGTTCCGAAAAAGTACTGATTCTAATCCTCGGTAAATTGTCAATAGCTCGTTGCAACTATTCCGACGACTTGTTTTCTCAAAAAGTGTTGTCGGGTATGAGGCCCCTTCCTTGTAGTGGAGCTGGAGAAGATTACATACGAGGATACAGATCCAAACTCTATTATTTATGTATTTCCTCCTCTAGAGACCTTCCAAGACTTCACATATATAGAAACACATTACTATATTTTTCTTTACAAGTAATACCCTGATCAGGGCAATAAACATGATTTTTGTGTACTTGATCTAGTTTCCAAACATCATCTATCTCTTACTTTGATCACAATATTTTCCAAAGATACTTTGCTTTTTAACCTGTCTCAAAGTCAAACTAACTCATTGGGTATTTAGATATATGATTTATTTATTTGCTTTAGTTGTATACTAGCATACACTTCCGAGTTACGAGGAGGACAACACAAATTTAGTTGGTTTTAAATTAATTTATTTGGGATTCAAGGACGTATAGAAAGTTATAAACTATTGTACTACACTTTCTTTCTGTCGCGGAAATAGGATCAAGACTCACGATGATCGCTTCTCACAATCTCTCTATCCCTCGTGTGTATCAAGAAGAGAAAATAGAAATTGTAAAGCATTGGTACAGAGAGTTTGTTCACCCAGTGTTATCATGCGATGTGCATAGATTACTCACTGGAGCTAGACTCAGTCCAGCAAATCCACTAGGTCAAGATTCTGAGCTCTCTCTCTCTCCAAGATCTCACAAAGACGATGATCTCGTTCTGTCACAACTCTCAAGCTATGTTCGTCCTTTTATAAGTTTAAGGACTTACAAACCGGATTGAACCAATTCAATTAACTAACTTGATTACTCCAAACCGGATAACATAACCAAGCTAATTAAAAGAACCGTCAACCCACAGAGCTATACACAAGGCCCAATTGTTTCAGTATAAAGCTATCAATACTCAACACTTTCCAGCATTAAATATATAGTATAATATAATATTATGTATATATGTTTCAAGAAATTGTCCCTCCGAAGTTGTAAAGTTTTTGTGTTGTTGATGAGTGACTTTTCGAACAAGAGCGTGACCACTAGTGACGAATGACGATAAATACAAGGGGATTATCGGTATTTCACAAGACTTGAAGTGTATTGTACATATATATGGTCCGAATCTGAAGTGTATTGTACATATATATGGTCGGAATCTTGACACTGTTACACACCATGGTCATCATAGCGTACTCCTACATTGGATGTGGTCATGGCCGGATTTGGGCAATGTCTCATGAAATATTTGCAACAGGCCTCCAAAACTTTTGAAAAATTACATATACAGAAGCCTCCAAAAATATATTTTAGACCCCCAAATCGGTAACGACACCAATGAAAACATCACCTAAGTTATCTAGTCGACCAGGCACACCCTTGAAGGATCCATCTGAATTAAGGAGAGTGGTTGGAAGTCTGCAATATCTAGCATTCACTTGCCCGGTTCTCTCATGCGCTGTGAATCGCCTCTCTCAATATATGCACACACCATCCTCAGAACACTGGACCGCCGTCAAAAGATTTCTCAGATACTTATCAGGAACTTCAGACAACGGCCACCCTACTACGCCGAATTAACACTTTGTCTCTCCATGCATTCTCTTATGTGGATTGGGGAGAAGACTCGGATGATTTTGTTTTCCCCAATGGTTATGTAGTCTATATATCTTGGCAATCATCCTATTTCCTGGTCCTCAGTGAAGCAGAGCTCAGTGGCACGATCATCAACTGAGGCAGAGTATATATAGGTCAGTGGCCAACACATCGTCTGAACTCAAATGGATTACTTCGTTGCTTCAAGAGCTAAGGTTCAGTCAGACAAGCCCACCATTTATTTATTGTGATAATGTGGGTGCCACTTATTTATGTGCGAAATCCGGTTTTTCATTCTCGTATGAAACATGTGGCCCTCTACTATCACTTCATCAGGAATCAGGTTCAGTGAGGTGCCTTGAGAGTTGTTCATGTCTCCACTAAAGATCAACTAGCAGATATGATGACCAAACCGTTGCCTCGTTCTACATTTTCTTCATTCACAAGCTAGATTGCAGTCAGCAAAGTGCCACCATCTCAAGGGGATATTAGGCATCAATCACAATATATGATTGACACAATCGAATATCCTTAGTATCATATTATGTAAACATATTTAATATAATAGCTAGTATACCTTAGGTCTCCTCTGTATATGTTGATACATTCTCTGTATTGTAAAGCATCAATCAATAAATCGTTATATTTAAGACTTACACTCATCATTCTACAAAAGCACACAAAACAAACGTAAAACAGAGTTATATCTCCACTACTTATTGAATCCATTAAAATTTTATCAACGTATGTTAATTTATTAATGTTTTGATAGATTTTTTGTACCAAGAATTTTATAGAAACATAACTATTATAATGTTTTGTAATTTTTGTTAAATATTTAGTCTAAATTTGTAAGTATTATTTGTTAACAATCATTTAATTCTAATTTTTATGTAAATTAATGCATATATAGTTACATTCCACAGATATAATAATTTTTGTAGTTAACATTTATGAATATATATATATAAGTTATGGCAAATTTTATTGAAAAAATTACATCTCCACATTTTTTTATCATCAAGATACAGATTCATACAGACTATGTGAATCAAATTGGAAACTCCACATCCATGTGAACGACGAAAGATGATTGTTTTCTGGCACAACATGCTAAACGATCCGCCCTTTGATTCTCTGTTGTGGTACATGAATGAACTGTGAACTCCGAAAACTCTCTTGTAACTTCTTGATATCCTCCAGATAACTTGCAAACGCTGGCCACTCCTCTGGTTCCGAAACCATCTTCAACAACTGAGCACAATCCGTTGCAAATGTAACTTGGAACTGTCTTAAGTTTTTCATATTCTCCATCGCCCAAATTAAAGCCTCAATCTCCGAATGAAGCGGGGATAGACTAGCCCGAACATTTTGTGCTCCCATTAGTCCCTCAAATCCTACCAGAGTGTTATACCAACCTTGTTCCGAGAAAACATCCTTATCCTTCCATGAGCCATCCGTGTAACACCATCTTCCTGGAATACCTAACGATTGTTGTACTGGTAGAAACTAAAAGAAAAAACGAAAACTAGAAACTAAAATATAAAATCACCATCATGTTTTCTCAAAAATTAAAATTTACTGCAAAATAAAAAAACCAAAATCTAAAAACCAAACACCAAAAATCCTTTGCAGAATTTTGGATATGAGATTATTTTCTCTTTGAGGCTTGGATGCATGTAGTTGTGGTAGTCTCCTCTCTTTGTCTTGCCTCCACTCAACGGAGAGGGTGAATCCTCTAAATCCTTATTTGACTTTAAGATTGACCTTTAGTCTCTCTTCATCTCTGGTACGGCAGTACGGCAGTGGCGTTTTGGCGAGTCCGTGAGCACTGAGCAGAACAGGTTTAGCATTGTCATTGTGATGAAGTTAGTTAGTGTGGCGTCTCCATTCCCAGTCGTGGAGGAATCCCTGCTGCATCTGTCAATAAGAGTTTGGTTCGGTCCCAGATTGTTTGAAGCAGTAAAATTATGTTGATGCGTTTGTTCATTCGGAAGAAGATGCGGTTGGGAGGGATTTGTTCCAGGTGTTTTTCAGTTCAGGGTTCCTTGTTTCAGGGTCGGTGTGTGCGTTTGATGCTATTCGGTGTGGTTCTGGCTTTGCACCGTGGACAGGAGGGTTCAGGTGAATTTTTGTTGTGTTAGGTCCTTTTCGCCGCCTGTTCGTTTGGCTGACCGTGGTCTTTTGCCAGACATCCGGTTCTCTTAGGCCTTGTCTTTGTCATCTTTGGTCCTTTTAAGGTTCATATTAGGGTCTCATTGTAGGAATTTAGCTTAAGTTTTAAAGTTATGTTTCGGTTTTCTTGGATGCCATTGTGATGGGTTTTAGTCTCCTGTTGTCTGGGATGTGTCTCCGGTATATCAACTTGTCCTGCTTGCTTTTGTGTAATAACTTGTATTCGTCCAGTGTTTAACGTAAATCATTTGATGAAAAAAAGAAAGGAAAGGCATAATTAAAAAGGAAAGGCATGATTTGTGTAATAACTTGTTAGGGTTTGGTTTTTTTCTTTGTTTTTTAATTTTCATTTTCGGTTTGGTTCTGTCGGTTGTGTTTTCGCCGGAGGAGGCTTTAGATCTCCGGCGGTCAGAGTGGTGTTGTTTGCGAAGCTTTTCCGAGAGTGCTAACGGTGAAAGATGGTGTTGAGATCTCGCTTTAGCGATTGATCCGATTTTATTATAGCATATCTTGCTCGGAAAAGGTTTCGAGATGAAGTTGGATGGAGGATATAGATCCGACGTTTTTCGGCAAACACGAGGTTGATTCGCCGGCGATAGCGACTAGCGGTGGTGATGTGGTGGTCTGCACGACGCGTGGCTCTCGGTATAGAGGATGCCAACACGTGTCCTGTCTCTTCAAATTCAATCTGTGCGGCGGCCATACTCGAGTTCCCCGTAGCTGCTAGGGTTTCAGTTTGTTTGGGCTTTGGCTGTAGGCCCTGTAAGAGTGGGTATGTTGGTCCCAGTGTTATTGGGCTCCTGTTGTATGTGGGCTCTGACCCGTTTTTAATTAATGATAATTCTTGTTGAAAAAAAAAAATAAATGATTTGGTAAGTGATTTAAAAATTCAAAAGGGAATTAGAAAAAGAAAAGAAGAAGGTAAATTAACGAGTGGTCATGGTGAGAACGGTTAGTGGAGATTCGAAGAATATTGTCTTCTTCTTGCAATTGCACAGATAAGTTCTTCAATAGTCTCACGGTACTTTTGTATCCTTTGTCTTCTCTCTAGCTGAGAAGCTCTTCAATTCTACTTATAGCGTATTGGATTATCTTCTTCAATTTGTTGCTACAATCTCCGGTATGGAGGTTTTGGCCATACTCGATAACAAGAAGACCACCATGGAGAATCAAGTGTTTTCGGTGGTTATGTGAATTTCCAGTGCTTGAAACAAATTTTAACATATTTGTTATGGAAACAACGTCCACAAAAAAGGCCACCCTGGATTCAACATGCGGAAGAGTTCAAGATCAAAAAAGAAGTTTGCTTTCGATCAAGGAATAATGTTTCAGAAATTATGTTCTGATACAGTATATTTGGTATCGGAATATATTGTTGAATTCATGGAATGTATCAAGGAGAAAGCAACAATATGAAGTGGAAGAAGTTATCTGTTTGTTGTATGGTAATATCCGAACAATCGTTGAAAATTGGTCATTCCAATTTTTATTTCTTATGATTCAATAAATATATTGGATTATAAACCAAACAATATATATAGATCTAAATTGTAATTAGACAATGTAATACAATCAAGAGAACTGCAAAAGAAAGTTTGGAATTTCATCGAATGTATGATTGTTGAAGGTAATCGCACCAATAATTCTATTATCGAAGAATATGGCCCAAGAATCTTCTTCAAAAAATTTATGTGTTATATTTTTTTCATTTTAAATTTTCAGTTGGTGGCATTTTTATTATTTTATTTGTAATGCTATATTCTATAAAAATAAAATAGTTGTTAAAAACAGTCCATTTTTTATGTATATAAATTGGTAAAAAAAAAGAGAAGAATTTGTTTTTTGAGTTTCAGGTTTTAAAATTTCAACTGAAAACAACGGACCAAATTTTTTATGTATATAAATCATTATCAATATCTTAATTATAATGTACCATCATCATCTTTCCTAGTCAATAAAAGTTCAATTTTTACAGAGTGCTTTTTTACCTTAAAGAAACATTGAGAAAAATGTCTAAAAGAAGAGAAGACATAGAATTGATTGAAGCAGTAGAAGACATAGGGTCCAACTTTTACCTTATTTTCCGGAAAAAAGTCTTCGCTGGTCTGGTCGTCGGAGTCCGGTGGAGTTAAAAGAAAAAGATATTTGCATCTCAGCGAAAAATGAGTTGATGAATGATAAATCTATTTATGTAAAACTATCATGATAAATCTATGTAGTTGATGAATGAAAACGAGAAATGAAGGAAATGATGAATCATAAACTTTACTGATTGTTCCAAGGAGTCATTGTGAGTAAGGCTTTGGTGGAGAAAATGTATTATAAGTAGAAGAGGTAGTGACAAAAATGATTGAAAGTTTGATTGTTTTGAGTGATTAAAGTACTTTTTTGTCAACTTTATATTTTATTTCTTAAGAATATTTACAAAAAAGATTAGAATAACCAAGTTACAACATACGTAAAGTTCTTATTTCTAGCTAAAGTTGCTAAATGATCTGCTCTCTTATTTTCTTCTCTCTTAATATTCTTGAACTTGTAATTCTTTCCTTCAACTAGTTTCGTGATATCATCCAAATGAGTTTGGATAGATACATTCTTCAGTGGGGTTCCTTGATGTTCTTCTTTGGTTACTCTTTCCAGCTGACTATAAAGAGTAGCTGAGTCACCACAGAACATAACGTTCTGATACGATAGCTTGTTTAGCTGGATTATGGCTTCTTCTAATGCCAGAGCTTCAATTTCAATGACTGTGTCTGTCGCTTCTGTTGAGGTAGAGCCCTGTATTTTTGGGATGTTATGGGAATCACATAGCATCCAGCCTATGCCTCCTCTGCTATTTTGCATCAACCCAAGATCCATCAGTGTAGCAATAATAATCAATCAGCTGGTCTTGATGGAAAATAGGTTCTTTGGTGATCTGATTGTTCTCAGATGTTGTGCTAGATGATGAGATTAAACAGCATAATGCGGGAATTAGTTTCTTGATAAAATCTCCATTGCAACGATAATATGCTGACGCTGAAAAAGTTTTACATTTTATAAAACCTATTATACGGAGAAATTGATGAACCAATAATAAGTGAAGTCTCAAAGATGAAAACGAAATTTACCTAAATGTTGGCCGTTTACAAAAATTCTAAATAGCGAAAGTTATCTTAACTAAAGAACATTATTAGTTTACCTTAATAAGGAAGGGACTATCAGCTGATATCGTGACGTAAAGGAGGTAAGGTCCACCCACCATTCTCGCCAGTGAGAAGATTATTGCAAAACACACCTATCTCATGCTTTGTTAAGTAGTGAATTATCCCACCATATAAAGTAACTTATCTATGGTTTGACTTTGTAGGATTTAGTGTACTTAAGTACTACGTTTTATCATCACCAAAGTGTTGAGTTTTCTCATTTACACATCTCATTGACAATGATAGAAAATCTCCCAAAATTTGCAAGATTTGATAAATGACGTTGGTTAACTTGTTAATAACATTTATTTAACCCTGCTTTTGTTTTTGTCAACATTATTTTCTCCCTTTTTTTAACCTCGTTAATGGCAATGTTATTTATATTATCGTTAGAGTGTTGTGTATACTAATACTCACATCGGCAGCAAGATTGAGATCGGTGTCTCTATAACCAATCTCTTTTAGAATCACCCTGAGGTTAAGAAATGGAGTCGAGATCTCTCCTACCCACAATGCTGCCACTATCTCAGATCCACACTTAAATTCACCATACACCAGAAAAAAAAACATCAATTATCTATCCAGAAACCCAATAGTAAAAATGAGTATTTTACCTCTCGGGAGCTAAGTCCAGCTACGAAACCAAGAATGCAGAAAGAATGATGAACCACATTTTCAATGCTTAGGACTTGATCAAAGTGACTACAAATGAGATCGTAGATCATGTAAGACAATGAAAACGCCATCGTTTCCATCTGCTGGATAGTTGACGTTGAAGCAGTGGGACAAACTGGACAAGACCAATCTTGAATCGTAAGAGTTGCTAAAACGACAGCGACTGTGGCGTGAAGTGCTGAGACAATACGAGTGCTGAAGTCGAATGAGTAGTTTGGGAAAATTCTACGGAGGAGGATGAAAATCAGACCCCATGAGATTACTCCAAACACTGTTATGTTAATCACTCTTATGTAGTCTTCCTCCATTGATCTCGTTTCTTGCAATTTCATTTCTGGTTTCGGAGACAAGAACGGTGTTTTCTAAGAATAATTTAAGGTTTTCTTTGGTACTATTTAATAGGCCGATATAATAGTTTCATGTATGTTGGAGCATCGGAATGGTCCTCTTTCTCAACTTAAATACAAAAAGTAAATATATAAAATATGTTATGAATATCATGTTGTGGATGTCCAGCAACCAGGCCCAATTCCATTTATATATAGTCTAGAGTCTTGGTCCATTTATGACCCACTATGTAATAGGCCCATTAGAGTTTCAACTTTGTAACTCCTTATATAAGGAGCACTTTGTTATCAATAATAGTAGATGAAATTTCCTTACTTTCACAACACGTTATCAGCACGATAGTCTCCACCCTGAAAAACCAAAAATAAACTCGAGACTAGAAAATCCTAATTCCGGCCGCCGACTTCAAACCACCATATCTCCCTAACCGTGACGACCTAGATGACGAGCCACCTATCAATCTGTAGATCTCGACGAGAAGAAGCCAGATCCGAAAACCACTTGCCGATCGGATCTCAGACGCATCCGCAATCGCAGTTTTACTAAGAACCGTCAATTACCTCAAAACCCTAATCCTTGGTGCCGACTTCAAACCGCTGTAACTCACCAACCACGACGAACCAGACGACGAGCCACCTATCGATCTGTAGCCCTTGACGAGTAGAAGCCAACGCCGAAAGCCGTTCATCGATCGGAGCTCAGACGCGTCCGCAATCACAGTTTTACGAAGCGCCGTCAGAAACACCAATCAACCAGCAACTCCTTTTCCCTTGGTGGTCCGGTTCAGATCTATTCAAAACTAAGGTAAACTATTCTAGAACCCTAAAAGAGAAGAAACAGATCGAACATGGACTTAATATTAAAGTTATGACATTTAAAATATGCAAAACCCCTAAAACCCTAGATCAATAAGTCCAAACCCTCCCATGAGTAAATCAAAGCTCTTAAACCAAAAGTTTGATCTTGAGATTGTTGATCAATTAAAATCACAGCCTCATTGGCTTGTTGAATCTCGAAAACTCAATTGATCTGAATGATCAAATCAAATCCTTTAGCCTTGAAGTTGATCATTCCCTAAAACCTAATTATGATCTATTTCTTATTTCTATAAAAGGAAATCTTCTATTTTCAGAAACTTTATATAAAAGGAAATTTTATATTTTCAGTATATTTGTATAAAAGGAAACATTATAAAATGAAAGTTTCCATTTTTCAAAATCATAAACAAGGAAACTTTCCATTTCTAAAAGTTACTAAATAAGGAAAGTTTCCATTTTTATAAAACTTTCCAAATAAGGAAACTTTCCATTTATAGAAAATTTAGTAAATAAGGAAATTTTCCATTTCTAAAACTTTCCTAATAAGGAAACTTTCTATTTTTAGAAATGTTATATTTTCAGAAATATTTCCATATTTGAAAACTTACTATTTTTAGAAATGTTATATTTTCTGAAACTTTATATTTTAAGAATCTTTCCTAATAAGGAAACTTTCTATTTATAGAACTTACTATAAAAAGAAATATTTTATAAAAGGAAATTTCTATTTTCAGAAATATATAAGAACTATATGAATATGAACTAAGCTTCATGATTGTTTTCAACTCCCCAAAATCGTATAGTTTGTTTGTATTAGCCGTATGGCTTTATACATTGACATAAGTTTGATTTGCTGAACATAAGTAGTCGTATGGCTTCTTGTTTGATTAATTGGCCGAAGAGCCTTGTTCAGCTAAATGGTCTTGATTGCAAACTGACTGTGTGGCCCTCTTATTTGTTTGCTGGTCGTGTGATCTTGTTTATGTAATAGCCGATTGGCGTTGATCACACACAAGTCGTATGGCTTCTTGTTTACATACTGGCCGAGTGCTTTTTATTTCTTGGATAGCCAATGGCATCAGAAATTGTATGTACTAACACAAATCATCTTGATATGATTTCAGATGTTGAGATTCCAACCCATGGACTATGATACCCTAGATGTCTCTGGAGAGAACTATCAAAGATGGGCAATCAATATCTCGGTTATACTAAAGATAGAAGGTCTTAGTGAATGTATCATCAAGGATGATCATGGAACCGAGAATGAGAAATATATGGCATCAAGAGTAATGCGTCATCATCTCAATGTGGAATTGAGAAATCAGTACCAAAATATACAAAGCCCTCAATGCCTTTGGACAGAGTTAAAGTCCATATACACTAAGGTGATATTACCAAAGGCAAGGCATGAGTGGATGAGCCTCAGGTTCCATGACTTTGGGTTCGTGGAAAAATATAATTATGCTCTATCCAAAGTAGCTCATACACTAATGTTTTGTGGTGAAAAGTTGACAGAGGAGGAATTACTTGAAAAGTTTTCTCCACAGCAGATCCAAAAGATCTATTCATACAACTAACCTATCGAGATAAAGGTTTCACCACATACAACGATCTGTTCTTATATTTATCTCAAAATGAACAGATGAATCAGATGAAAGATAATATGAGCGGCTATGAGGCAGATGGTGATGATGAAGAATCCATGGGAGCCACGTCCAAAGTGACATATGGAGTGGTCGGCTTGACCATTGTCTAAAGCCTTTAGAGATTCTGATTTCATACTTATGATTTGGTGTTTTAAATTTTCATAGCATTAATAAAAGTTTTCTTTTATTTTCATTGATTGATTTGCTTGAAAAATATTTTCTGATTGACAAATGAGAATGAAAACTTGGGAAGAGTATGTCTAGACCATCACGCCTAAGGCATGGCCTTGAGGAGGCACGGAATTTATCACCTAAGACCCATTGTGTTAATGAGAACGACCCAAACAACTCCACTGGCCGTGGATACCACAATAACCGTGGTCGTGGGTCCATCCATGGCCGAGGAGTGTGTATAGGTCGTAGTGGCATTTCCAAGCCACTTCAAAATGGTTTCAATAGTAAACCAATGGGCAAAGCAAAGCAAAAGGAAATGTTCTTTTAGCTTATAAAATCGCCAAAGGTATATATATAAAAGAGGTCGAGACTACATTGTCCCCACTAATCTAATACTATGCTAAGGATCAGTGTGATAAGGCATAAGAGCCTAGGTAACCAGAATGGTTCACCAAAGAGTTAAACACTTTATGGCATGACCGGATTAGCCATCCTGGTCCAAAACTTGATGCAAAGTTTTAAAATTATTAAGGCACAAAGAGTTATCCCAAAAATCTCACGTTGTGAAACATGTACACAAGGGAAACTCAGTAGGCTTTATTGTCCCAAGCAACACAAAATATAATCTGATCATGAGGGAAGTGAGGACAAAACCCGTGATCATGACCAGACTACAAAATCGTGTACCATGGTCTATGACCATGCTGACCGTCCAAGCATTACGTTTAAGTGAGGACAAACAAATGTTTTTATAACATGTTCATGAGGGGGAGAATAGTCACTCCGTGTGGTCATGACCATACTATAAAACCCGAACATGACAAGCCTGGCCGAAGGCCATAAGGCATTATAGCTTGGCCGTAGAAGCAATAAAACCTTTAAGGTTCAGACTTCAAAAGTCTATAAGTTTGGGGACATCACAAGTATACATGTATAAAAGATAAGATACATCAGACCATATAAAGTGAGCATAGATATTCCCGTCTAAAGATGATAAAGGGTCATAATCCAGACATAGACCATCCTAAGAGTTTTATGAATAAACCACCACATACCTATGTGCCATCTAGGATGGAATACCTCATATAAGGATGAGATGAAAATCGGGAATATATGTTGGATAAGAGAACATGATCTTTCTCCCACAAATTCAATAAGACCATGAGCCAAATGTAGGAGATCATATTGTGGCCAAGGTATACGGATTACATACAAGATGAATCCGACTATCCAACATCATGGAGAAAGCTATAAGCTGGTGAATAGTAAAAGTAAATGATAAATATAGAAATGGAATGGTTTTAACCTTCCTTGTCTTGGCAAAGATCCTCGGACCAGATATATGTATTGGACGTCCATAACCAAAGAAAGAAAGATAGCCAGACAGACCCGAATGAATGACTAAAGTCATACCAGCTTAGCACCACTATATAAATGTCCTAGTAGAGACATAATCAAGTTGCTGTAGAAGTCTATAGAAGATAGACCAGTATGTTCCATAGATAAGGAACCTCGGATAGAAAGAGAAAAGGTGCTCATAATGATAGATCCGAGTTCATAAGAGAAACCATACTAGACAATGAGATAAAGGTCGGCCGACCCTAATGTACAGGTATCATACAATGTAGTCTTGCAAGCTACAAAGTATTCAATGATCCTGATAAGAATAAAATCTCAATCGATTGTATCATGTCTAGAACGCGATAGAACGCGAGGGAACAATATATAAGGTGTCGACACATACACACACTCATAAGTGATAAAGTAATAAGAGAAAGCACTTGAACATGAGAAATATGCGAGGATCACTAACCCACGTAAGAGTACTCAGAAAGAAAAGAAAGGGACGTGGGGTTAAACAAAAGAAAGTATGAGATAGGCGTATAGGCCATATACATAGATGAGACGCCATCTAACCAGTGAACAAATGAGTCTTGTGAGAAGTATAAAATCGTGAGATGTGGAATATGAGTATATAGACAAGAGGTCGTCCATGTTCCTACATAAAAGCATTCAAAGGAATGGCTTGATCACACAAGGATACTCACAAGGACTAAGGAACAATTTATAAGGAGATATGCTCCCATGTGGTAGATGCTACTACAGAAAATCGAGATTGATTTTGTCTGAACACATATGAAAGAAATAATGGTGTAGTAAGCTATATATGAATCACTGATGATAATGAGAATAGAAAGGTACCAGAAAGATTAGAGAAATTCTCATAGAACAGTGTCGTTCCTGAGCTGTTCATAGGACTGAAATATAAGGCAGCTGCGTGCATATAATAAGACTAAGTGATGCTTAGTAGAAAGATCTATAAGAATATTTCAGAGCAGTCCATATAGTAGTCATGAAAGAAATTCCTTGTGGTTATACTTAAAGAAAGGATGATTAAGATGCAAAGGCTATAGAGAGACTACGATGATCTATAATAGAGATCATTAGCCGTGTATGAATGTTGGGATCTATGATCCAACGTACCAAGAATAAGAATGTGATATGGTCAGAGAGAGTCCATCAGATTCATGACCAAAGAACCCATATCAACTAGGATCATGCCCGACCTAGCTCGACCTTAATCATCATTTGGTCCCGACCAATTCGTCCCGACCAGTCCGTCCCGTCCAGCTCGTTCCGACCAGTTCCTCTAAGTCTTAATCCGACCTAAACTCATCTAAGTGAGAGGAACGTCCTATTTGACTCAAAAGTGGCTTAGTTTTGATTAACATTAAACTATAACATAGTGGCCATTCATGAACAGATTATGGGCTTATACTAAAGAAGGTTCATGAAGAAGTTTTGGTCAAAAGTTATGAATGGGACATACATTGGACAATAACATGATCAGAACGGATCATGAATATAAGAAAGCATTTATGGTCGAGATCCATCCAAGGTAGATGGATGAAGATAACTGAGACACTCCCGTGTATAGAAAGTCCATATGTTCTGGTCAAGTACCATAGAACATATCCGACCATATTTATGTAATGGACTAAAGATCTTGGTTTATTTATACTAATCAAACAAAAAGGAGTTTGGTTGATTTTGCTAATGCAGGATATGTTTTACACATGCCAAGATCATTGCCTTTCATGAAGAAGTCGCGAGGTTGTTTGGTTCGGTCCATGATCAACCCCATCCGTGTACCTGTCAAGTACCATCAGTCCGACCAAGAAATGAAGTGATCAGCAGCAAAGGTGTACATCCTGACCACACCTTTATGGAGTTCCACAAGACACCTAGACGTCCAAGTATTCACAAGTTCATTCAAGGAGAATCCAGCTGATCATCTTCACCAAGGCACCACCGACCGCGATGTTCGAGAGGCTTATGCACCAGATTGGGACGCGCATGCTTAAGGACCTATACTGAGGTCCAGATCAGGGGGAGTAGTGTGTGTTGTACTCTTTTTCCTGTCTTTGGTTTCTCTTTTACCACATTGGGTTTTGGGTTTTCCAGGAGAGGTTTTAATGAGGCAACATTAAGCACACTACTAGCTCTAGACGGTTCTGGCATCCAAGGGGAAGTGTTATGAATATCATGTTGTGGATGTCCAGCAACCAGGTCCAATTTCATTTATATATAGTCTAGAGTCTTGGCCCATTTATGGCCCACTATGTAATAGGCCCATTAGGGTTTCAACTTTGTAACTAAGGAGCACTTTGTTATCAATAATAGTAGATGAAATTCCTTTACTTTCACAACAAAATATTTGTATTTAGTTATATATATATTATGATTTCAACATATTTATAAATTGATTTATTAGTGTTAGTTTTTTATTATATCATTAATTGTTTAATAAGATATTACATTAAATATCACTTTGTTAGAATATTCAATGAGCTTGGTTAATTTAATTTATCTCTTTATCTTTTTCTAATAAAAGTAAATTAATTTTAAAATTCTCGAAGAATTAGTAAATAAAACCATTAAATCATATGTATTAATCAGACTAAAAGAAATGTCAGGTAATTTGTGATAATACTGAAATAAGAAGAAAGAGAGAATCGAGAAGACCAAAAATAATGTTTTAGAAAAAGATACCATTAGATACGGTTGTAGATAGTTTACAAGACCACATAAGAGACTAAAAGCTGCCTCTCTGATTCAGTCAAAACGATACTTGATTTAGTTTTACATGTAATGAAATTTGTCGATTTATTATTTGTCTTGAAGTCAAATACTTATGTGGCTTGAACTATTAGTTGGGCAGTGCAGAAATACAACTTTCTCTGTTACATTGGAACTTTTTTAAGTAAAAATAGGTAGAAGTTAAATAACAAGTTTAAATCGAGTAACTAATAACGATATAAAAAAACGATATTCAATGGAAAAAAACGAATAGTGATATTCGGCCTTAGTTTTTAGTTTACTTGTGAGTTGTGACAAAAAAACGGATGTTTACAGCTATTATTTTATTATTATCTTACAGCGTTAAGCGATTATTACACGTTGGAATTTATATAAGAAATTACTATGGGCCATCCTTCATGAAAAGATTCCTCACACATGTGACATAAATTAAGGAAAACGTTTCGGACTCGACTCCCAAAATTTATATTAAATTATTTATCATGTTCGTTACACCATTTCTGTATTTTTCTTTTTGACGTCACGCCATTTTTATATGAACAAGCCCTTTGGATAGTACGAAAAGAAAAATTGTGAAAAATTAATAAATAAGAGAAAAGTTCCTAAATAATATTCACTAAAAACTAAAATGAATACGTTACTCTAAAATTTACCCTAACCTCCAACCTAGATATAAAGCATTAAAACTGGAAGTTTTTTTTATAGAGAAATGCTATTTGAAGAGAATAATTTTTTAATATATGCTATTTTTGAAACAAGATTATATTCTGTGGGTGATTTAATAAAATGTCCCGCTTTCAAAATAAAAGTGAAAATGATATCCGATTAACATAAAATAATTAGAACGGTTCATTTTTTTTTGAAAATTTACAATTCAACTAATTATTTGAAAATAATAACAAAAATGTCACTATTAATGTTCAAAAATTAGAAAATAAATTAAAAATAATCTATACCTTCATTGTCGTTCTCTTTACTATAACAAAACATAATATTAGCTTTCCAAATATTGATTGATTGAACAATAAAATTTATTGAAGTTTTCGTATTATTACTTTTGGATTTATTTTTTAAACCGTCATCATTCTTTCAGGAACTATATTGGCTATATATCAGACTCAAATTGTTCATCTCGTTAGACTTCACTCATAATTTCTTAGACTCACTCATTAACTTTTTTGGTGTTTTGACTTCATTTAATGTGAACCATTTATAGTTGGTAAATGTAAGTATATTTTAATTGGAAGATGAACAGTTACATGCGAACAAATTGTATAAAGCTCAATCACAGATAAACTTTTAATCAACATTTGATAAATTCATATCTGAAAAACATGAGGTATGATAAACAATAATTGTTATAAGATCTACAAAAAGACCAAGTGTTTTTCTTAATGGATATTTGTCTATGTTTGCCTTTCTAATGTTGTAAGTTAGGGTTGTGGCAATCGTGACACCAACATGGGGCACTACAATAACAACCAGAAGAAAAGGAGCCACAGTATCTGTTGAGTTGAAGCAACCATAAGAAGATAACTTTTTGCCATTAGGAACAAAGATTTCAAACACTTGGATTTCATGCCCCTAAAGTTCTTACACTTTTCTTTATTCAAAAAGCGGAAAAGCATACACAATATATGTGCAAACAGAAAAAAAAAGGAACATCAATTTTATGGGAAAGACTCATTTTTAACAATTTTTCAGTTTACCAACCAGTTATTCATAGTCACTTTTCTATATCTCCAACAGCAGCATCTCAGTTTCTTCATTGTCATCTCGCTCTTTCTCTTGGATCAGAAACATCTTCTTTGCTTCTCGACAGTCACTTCTCTCTTTCTGCAGAAACAGCAGATTCCCTGCTTTTTCTCCATAGAGACACTTGGGATACGATAACTAATAATAATAACTTCTAACCAGCTTGAACATTTATCCTTGTCTTGACAGAGTTGATTCAATTCAGCATAATTTGAATGGTAGTTTGAACTGAACATATTCACATTAACTCCAAAAGGTTCTATTGCAGACAACAATGGTATGTATTAGCCCATTTCTTGACTTCAAAATCAAAAACTTCGCATGATAAGGTGTAGTTGCTTTCGTTGTTATGCAGCCAGACTAGTTTGTATGTTCCTGTAACGTCATCTTTCCCAAGTCCTGGGAAATGTAGAACTGCTCCTTCATGTCTTCTAACCACTGTCGCTGAAACCCGGAAAGAGAGAGAGTTTGAGAATGTACCATGGCTGGGTTCGCCACAATTATTGGACTTGACAAGCTGTTCTCATCGAATATGCAGACAAGCCCGTCACAACTATCAGAAACTCTGGTAAATTGATCGATCTGTGGTTGTTCAATGTGAAAGTACGGGCCTTCATTGACTAGACAAAACAGCATGGAAGACCAGTCCAAATTCATTGTCGATACGTCCTCCAGACAGATATAAGGTTCTTGGGTAGTTTTCTAGTGCAACATGTGTCTATCCATGAAAAATTTAGACTTTCTCATATGGCTCCAGTGCTTCGACACGACCGGGAATCGAGTCAGGGCTTTGACATGAAGCCTCAAAATAATTTATTCTAACAAGTCATCGTTGATCAATGATACATCATGTCTTTGTCTTCTCTTCTCACGACAACAACTTAAGATGAATTACGATCTTCGCTTATCTGTAACACCAACGTCTCTTCAATTCCTTTCTCTGATGACGACGACAAAACTAACGTGCCTCTTTCCCCCCCCCCCAACACTATTTTATTACTTTAATGGAGGATTACAATGAGTATATATATATACAAAAGACGTCTAGGTTGAGCAGAGTTAGTACAGTTACTATAAACAGAGATACGACATATTGTAGAATTGATATGATGAGATATGCGTATCGTTAACAGAATTGTCTCTGATCTAAAAACTCCTTGATCTGTGTCTTTGTTTCTTCTTTCTCATGCCTCTAATTTATAGCATTGTAGACTGGATGGATACTCTCAATCTTTACGCTTTTCCTTCTCTCTTTTTTTGTCGTCAAACTTCATTTATACAGTGAAAATATTATACATGGGTTTTCCAACTTACAACATAGTGTAAGTGCTTGATCATACCTTCTTTAGCTAAGTTCTAATATATTACAATATCTTTTGATTTTTCGGAAATAAAAGCTAAAACCATTCTCCCTTGCCAAGATGGCAATATCTTTCATATGAGTTGACAATGATTTCCTTTGGTTGTGTTGTTTGAAGCTGTGTGAGAATTTGATAGTGCATCATATATATCAGATGAGTCTCCATAGAAGGTGACTACCTTGTATCCAAGCTTCCTCATTTCAACTATCGCCATTCTCAAGGCTTCAGCTTCTGCTTCTAATGGAGGACTGGTCCTATTGATGCTTTTCCTTCCATTATATGATTTCCTTCAAGGTTGAAAAGAGCCCAGCCAATTCCTGCATTGTCCTTTGATGATGTCCAAGAACCATCAACAAAACAGCACATAGTATTATTTTTTCCAATTATGTCAGTAATACTACTATAATTTTCGGATCCATTGTTAGTAGATTTTCCAGGTGAATCAGTTGGTAACTCATTTTCCTCTGATGTGTTTTTCCAGACATTATAGTCAACTAATGCATGGTTAATAACATCAGGAATGGATCCTTCTCTTTGTTCCGTTTGGAACACGTTTTTGTATTCCTTTTTTCTGAATAATTTCTGCTGCTACTAGGTTGTGGTCGGTTTCTTTTTGTTTTTTATCGTTGCTTTTTGAACACTAGTTTTTCCTTTTTTTTATTATTATTTTGGTTATCCCAATGTAATTCAGTACTCGTTATACAAATGTGAATACTAGTTTTCTCGCAGAGTTGTGTTATGTCTTAGTTTCGCTAAAATTGTAAAACCATATTTTCTAACCAAAATCATAAAATTATATTTTCTTAGCAAGACTATAAAATAGTAACTGTCATGACGGCCATGTTTCCGCTAAAATCATAAATGATTGTGTTTTCGCCATATAGCAAAACTGTTTTCCCTGCCAAATAATAAAATTTATTTTTCAACAAAACAATAAAACCATACTTTTATTTTTTTTATTTTTTTTTGTTAAAGGGTTTTCATAAACCATATTTGACATGTCTTCCCTTTCTCAAAATCATGTCTTGTGGGCTTAGATTAATTGTTGTCTTGTGTATGGGATGACTATAACAAACAGTTCCTGGCCGAACTGGTCACGATGAAGAAGTAGGGAATATGCAACAGAAGGAGAGATGTCACAGCAAAGAAGTCTGACCATAGAACATCACAATCTCTGACTTTGATCACACTAAGACTTTGCTCTTCATTTTTTTAACATGTATGTCTCAAAATTAAATATGAATGAGTGTGATTGAAACAGTGGAAGACATGAGGCGTAACTTTTACCTTACTAGTCTGGATAAATTCTTCGCTGGTCGTCGGAGTCCGGAAGAGTTAAAAAAGAGATATTTTTCATCTTAATGAAAGAGTAATCCAATTTGTTTTTACGATTCTCAAAACAATAATTTCTTATCTATTGATTATGTTTATTTTCTCTCTTTGTCTTGCCTTGGTCGGCTCAAGAACTGCGATTAGAAAAGATTAAGAAAACAAATAATGTCAATTAGAATTTTGTAATGATAAATCTATGTAGTTTAGAGAATAAACTGTACTACCATTGCCCTGAATCGTAGGTAATTAGATGAGTTGATTAATGAGAATAAGAGAGAGAAATGAAGGAAATGGTGAATCATAAACTTTACTGGTTATAAGGAGTCATTCTGAGTAAGGCTTTGGTGGAGAATGTAAGATTAACTTTTATGATTTCTATTATGAAATCTATCCAAGACCATATTCTAGTTTCGATTAATTCAACCCTAATGCTTTCTAGAGAAAAAAAAAAGAAAAACACTAACCTTTAATCCATGCTTAATGAAGATAAATTGAAATCAATGCACCAATTGATTTTTTGTATCTTTAACCTTCCACCTTCAAGATTCTTTTGATTGAGAGGAATCAGATGTATTTCTCTCTTTTTATTGTTTTATCACATTAATCCTTATAAAAAAGGAACAAGTAGTTTATATACATTTGCTAATGAGAACAAGTATAATGTCTTTCTCTATTGTTTATTTATATGTAGTTGTGTAGTAAATATTAACCAAATATAGAGAAAGACATTAATACTAAAACGATAAGGACTGAATGTTATCAATACACCCAAATTCTAATGACTTTAATGGAAACCGATTCATCACGGTGTCTTCTTTTATATTCTAATCTAAAACATTAAATGAACTAAAACTTTGTATTAAATAAACACATAAGCCATGTAAGAATACTCTCACTTTATCTTTGTGTCGTCTTAAGGGTTCAATAATTTTAATGTGCACTTTTACATCAAGTTCGCTTGATCTTTACTAAAATTAGAATTGATTGAATCACTGAAAATTTATATTAAAAATATAAAATGATATTTTTTGAAATTAAATAAAATAAAATAACTAAATGACATTCTTTATGAAATAATGAGAGTAATAGTTTGGAATTATCTTTTAAATCGTCATCATTCTTTCGGGGACTGTGTGAACTATATCAGACTCAAGTTGTTCTTCTCTTAAACTTCACTCGTAATTTCTTAGAATCTCTCATTAACTTTCTTTGGTGTTTGAGTTCATTTATTGTGAACCATTTATAGTTGGTAAATGTAAGTATGCTTTTACGTGGAAGATGAACAGTTACATGCGAATAAATTGTATAAAGCTCACTCACAGATACATTTTAATCAATATTTGATAAATCCATTTCTGAAAACACCAGGTATGACATAGTAATTGTTATAAGATCTACAAGAAAAAAGACCAAGTGTTTTTTTCTTAATGTATAGCCTATGTTGCCTTTCTAATGTTGTAAGCTAAGGTTGTGGCAATCGTGACACTAACATGGGGCACTGCAATAACAGACAGAAGTAAGGCAGCCACGGTATCTATTGAGTTGAAGCAACCACAAGAAGATAAGTTTTTGGCATTAGGAACAAAGAGGTGTTAAGATTGAAAGATCACTTACATCTTCAAACACTTGGATTCCATGATGCACCTAAAGTTTTTACACTTTTCTTTATTCAAAAAGGGGAAAAGCATACGCAATATTTATGCAAACAAAAATGAAAGGAACATTAATTTTATGGGAAAGACTAATTTTAATTGATCACTGATACAAAACACAACAATTCTCAGATTACCAACCAGTTATTCATAGCACTTTGCTCAGTTATTCATAGTCACTTTGCTCTTTCTCCAGCAGCAGCATCTCAGCTTCTTCACTGTCACCTTGCTCTTTCTATTGGATCAGCAACATCTTCTTTGCTTCTCGATAGTCACTTCTCTCTTTCTCCAGCAGCAGCAGATTCTCTGCTTCTTCTCCATAGACACATGGGATACAGTAATTAGTAATAACTTCAAACCAGCATCGACATTTATCAGTGTCTTGACAGGGTTGAC